>JAFIRS010003276.1:0-145659 GCA_018342105.1 Gonioctena quinquepunctata | reverse complement strand
AAATTAGATTTAATATGCCAAACAATTTCAATGTCATAAAAACCTTGAAAAATTCTTAAAAATAATTATACTAACGATCCGAACACCCCCCTGAATTTGTCACACATGAAGTGCATATTATTTACTATTATGTTGTGGAAAGCCTTCGCTGCGACCTGAAAAATTGCAATATTATGAATTTTTGAAATACCGCAGATTTTTGCGGTTTTTCGGTTTCTCTCCGTTAATAATAGTCATACCAAGGCTCATTTTTTTTTTCATTTTTATTCTCTGCAATTCATCCATTGAGAGCATAGAGATTACTTCATAAGTTTTCATGTTACAAGCGGAAAACAAAAACAAAAATAAGATTTTTGGCTCTGTAACAAATCAAGTGAGCTACAGCAGACACCACATTTCAAGGCATAACTAAAAACCCTCCATTCAGATTTTTTTTTTAAAAAAATTAGTATTTTAAATAAATTTTAAAAAATTAAACCACAAAAAATAAGAAAAAAATAAAATTAATTTTTAGTCTTAATGATAATTAAAGCGGGAAACTGATTTTGAGTCGGCGCCAAACAAACAAAAAGAAGATCATTATTTTTGGGAAAGAAGTCATAAAAACGCACCCCAAATCTGCTCCCATCTTTTTTTACGCTTCACCTAATTCAATTGCTAGTTTGTTTGGCGCCGACTAAAAAATAAAAGTTACTTACATTAGTTTAGGAGCTCAATTATCATTTTTTTCCCAAAAAGTTTATTTTATTTTGCTTTTTAGTTGATTTTTTGTCGGTTTAATTTTTTTTTTAAAAAAATTTTTATTTTTTCCTTTTTTAGTTTTTCCCTATTTCGGGCGGGGTTTTATTTTTTTGGGAGGAAAAATTTTATTTTTTAATTTTTTTTGGTTTAAAAACTACCAATTATTACCTAATTTTTTTGATTACTTCCCAAAAAACTTACTTACCCAACTTACTTCAACTTTTTACCAGTTAAATAATATGATTATCTACTTTCTATTTGTTGTAATATAAATTATTTTCGTTGTTCTGGTTATTTATTTTTACTTTGTATATACCCATCCTCTAAAAATATACCGATTTTACCGGAACAAGAATAATGTCAGTAGCATCCCGTATTGTCAACTACGTTGTGTGTGCTAATGTTCACTAGTGAAAAATCAATTATCCTCTATTTTTCTACCCGTAAGGGTGGCTGATTCCTTTCGAAATCCAAATATAAGGTATACCCTATCTATTAAAAAAGAATCATCCAAATCGAAGAACCCAGTACAAAGGTATGCCTGATAGAATCGGTTAACGGACCGGAATTCAGAGGGTGAGTGATCAATATCCTTCATTTCGCTACCCTCAGGGGTGGATTTCATCTTGGGACCAAAGTCGAAGTACACCCTATCCACTGAAAAAATAATTATCGGAATCGGACGCCTCAGTAAAAAGTAATGCATGATCATACATAAAAAAATATGGTGGAAAAACATAAAATATACGGGTCGAATAGAGAACCTCCTCCTTTCTGGTTTCGTCGTTTAAAAAATAAGTATACATTTTATAGAAAAAATTAAACACGCGTAGCCATACAGTTATTTAGTTATTGCCATAAGAAGTTTCTAAATTATTGCGTATGAAAAGTGCAAGAGAGGGAAGGCTGAGAATCGTGGCAACGCCTCAAGCGAGCGCTCGTTATTCAAATAAGCGAGGGCGCGAGGGTTTTGCTGTTTTGAATTGAACTGTATTTTGGAATGCACATATTTGTTAATAATTGCGTTTATATATACTGATGCAACATGTTAACATATAAACATATTACAGTAGGAATAGATATAAAATAAAATGTAGTTTCAGCGAGTAACGGCAATCAACAGTGCATAAACTTTATTTTATTTATACACATGTACGTATAACATAATTCGAATATTTTTAAACATAAACAAAAATGATTCAGATTCCTAATAGGCTAATAAAATATAACGTATAAATCTAAAAAAAATATGAACGACAATGAATGTAATATTATTATATTAAATAATCACTTGATTGACTAAACATTTATTTTTGACTCATTAATGATTTTAGTTAATGCTTTCCTATTTTTAGTAACTCTATGTTTTTTATTCTACAATTTTTCAGTTGGGTGATTAATCACAGCTTCTTCTCCTTCATCGTGATACATTTGTTTCAGAAAATCCTATGTTATACTTTGTTGCGCATTTTTTTTTTCAATAATTTCCGTGATTAAACATTTTTTAATGCACTTGAATTAGGTAAATTACAAAATATTCTTTCGCTCTCAGGTCGCTCTGAAATACATTATTTATATGATTTCAGGTATGTTGATAATTCTGGCTCTTCACCAATGGAGCGAACTAATTTTTACAAAATGTGTACATCATACATCGCTTCGTGGAAATCATCTGATGTTTCGTTTGGCATTGAATCCTTTGACTAATTTTGATAGCTCGAACATTCCTGGCCCTTCTCAATCTGGGAACGTTTTTCTAAAAATAATTAAGCTATCCACAAATCCTGCTATCATGGTGAAATCTTCTATTGAATTATTATTAATGATTGCTCTTAGTAATCTCATCGAATCTTGCATTATGCACAACGAGTAAATTTGGAGTTGCAGATTAATTTAAAAATTCTGTAAATGCTACCAAACAATCTACTAAATCTAGTAAATTGACTTATACATCATTCAAATATAATTGACCAGAAATTGTACCACATCCCGTAATTTTTGTCGCCACCGGCTAACATATATATAAAATTATCTATTTTCACATTTAACGGCGATTTGTAAAATGTCATCCGTCATGCAAAATCCAAATGTTTCTAAATCAAAATAAACTATGGAATAATTTATTGATATTGATTCGATGTTTTTTAATAATAGTGATGATGCTTTTAATTCTTTAATTCCAACGTTTGGTTGATATGTTACACCTTCTGACTTTTCTTTCGATTTTTTCAACATTTCCCTTTTTTGGTCAATTCAACTCTGCACAACTTTTTTTGTATTGATTAGCATCAGTCTTCTTTTTTTCTTATCAGAATCGTATCTTCGAGCATATGTATGACTACATTCCAAATTAAATTTTTTTCTCATATTCAATAACGATACCTCGCCAATGTTTTTAGAGCAAACTGCACTGTATCTTGAACAACTGAATGCGAGCGATCGTTGGATTGCGACGTTGCCAACAGTCCAGTCATGGCTTATTTGCTGTGTCACGCATGCTAGTTGCGTTTCTGAGTGTACAGACCCCTTGAAAAAGATCTCACTAATTCAGCGTTTGAATATGTATCGCGTCGCGCTACAATCGAGCCTAATTTTTGAAACTGTTTGTAGCACAACTACCTCAAGGACCGTCTTTCGTGGGATGGCACAGTCGGTTTCCTGATACAATTCTTGTCACAGAAACAGACATTTGCTGCTCTATTGAATGACTTATTATATTTCTTACAGAGCAAGCAAATAGTCGCACCATCAAGACCGGCCATGTTGTCTCAACGAAAAATAAAATGATTGTCATTGCATTTATGTAATATATTCCAATAAGAAATACTCATATCAGCAATATGGAATTTCACTGATTGTTTGATTAAGTTTGCCTGATGTGAGCGTGATTTGGACGTCTATACATATCCCTTCGTCGTCGATTATACCAAAATGTGAGGCCAATTATCAAACATTTACCTTTGGCACCAAGGCTGCGACCGCCCCTGCTCAACCTAATGGAGATACAATGATCTGCCATGCAAATATGATTGGAAGAATCATTCTGAATGAATCCCCACAGGTAAAAATAACAATTTCAACAATTAAAGCTCACGCCATCGATTCTCTTAAACCCATTCAGGAAATTTCCAATAAGGTAAAAAGCTTTGTGAAAGTTTCAATTCGACTTTTGAAAAGTCCCTTTGGCAGCTGCTGTGATTGACACCTCGACTGGAGACTGAATAAAAATTAATCTGACTTTCGTGCAAATTTTTTGCTCTCTCGAGTGCGGTGAGTTCTCTTATTTGTTAAATCCTAATCCGGACTGACAAGCTGGTGTTATTTTAGCGGAGGCGTTGAATGTGGATAATAAGGTTCTTTGTGAGAGCGGACATTCTCGCTTTTTGAAGTGTTATTACATTTCAATTTTCACAAGGTCGGATCAGGTGGGAAATATTTGTTAGAGGAACCACTGACACCAGTTCTATTATTGAAGATAATGGCTGGATGTTTGTTCAAGATACAGTCAAGCCTACATCACTAGAATTTCAGGGGACCGCCAATTTATTTCGAGAGATTCCGAATTGAAGAATGTCAAAGAAAAAATAAGACATACATATTTGGTACACATGTTTTTATTTCATTAAAAATAACAAAAACATTATCTTTATTATACATTTTGAAATCTCATATTGTAGTGAAACTAAATAAAACTATATTCTAAAATATATATACAGTGTGACCCATTTTTAATTGAAACACCCCCCTAAAATTTGAAGTTGTGAACAGATTTCAATAATTTTTTTTTGAAATGTCAAGTACTAGAAGGTCTACCTTGGGACAAATTTAAATGTTTATTCCAATTTTTAGGGCATACTACGATATTTTTTCTTAGTCAAAAATCGAGATTTTTTATTAGCGATTTTTTTATTGAAAAAATCACTACGCCACTGGATTCAGAGTGCCTCTCAACAGATGTGACCAGAACTTCATGAAAAAATATTCATTAATAACAAAGTTATGAAAACTCAAAAATTCGAAAACTCACACAGCTAACAGTCACAAAAAACACCCTATATCAACAGATATAGCCATGAGAATATTTTGTTTATGATTTCAACAATAAAGTGTCGCCAGATGAAAAAAAAAACAAATAGCGTAAATTTTTTTTATGAAAATAACGGAATTACATTTACACAATTCAACTAATAATGAAGGAAAAAATTTTAATTAACGTAACTATTACTACGATTCAGTGCAACAATTAATTCAAACTCATATTCAAGTAGCCTCTACTAATCCACCACGTATTTCGATACATTTGTCGTAGCGCTTACGAATGTTTCTGATTACGTTCCTTAGTTCTTGTGGGCTAATATCTGCACATACCTGTCGAATTCTTGCACAAAGTTCATTTCTATCTCTTGAGCGGTTTTTGTAAACCTTTTGTGTGAGAAGTCCCCAGAGAAAGAAGTCCAAAACTGTGAGGTCTGGAGATCTGGGTGGCCACTCTATAAACGGACTACCACGGCCTATCCATCGGTTTGGAAAATGTTCTTTAAGCCATTGGCTCACAGCTCTGGCATAATGAACTGAACACCCATCTAACTGGACATTTAAATTTGATCGTTCATTGATTGGCAGCTCGTGAATAGCATCCCAAAACTCGGTGTTTAAAAATTCTAGAAACCTCTGCGCATTAATGTTTTCCTCAAAAAAGAAGGGACCAATAATTCGTTCGTTCAATATCCCACACCAGACGTTGATTTTTTGGGAATACTGGCTTTTACAGTTTATTACCCAGTTAGGATTATTCGCTGCCCAATAGCGACAATTCTGTGATGACACTACTCCATTTGTAGTGAAAGTGGCTTCGTCGGTATATAAAATATTTAGTAGGTAATTTATATTGTTTAAATATTCCCCTTGGGCCCATAAACAATATTCCAGACGTCTTGCTTCGTCGCCTTCTTGCAGTGTATGTAAAAATTTTGGCTTGAAAGGTTTAATATTCTTCGCCTTGAGACATCTCCGAATAGTTTCTCGTGGAATATTCAAATCTAAGGTAGCATTCCTTATACTGGCATTAGGATTATTTCCGAAATAATCTAAAATGATTTGATCATTCCTGTCATTCCTGGTTCGTCTTTGTACAGAATTACTTTTTAACATCATTTTTGATACTGTACCAGTTTCATTGAATATTTTATTTATTTTATTTACCGTACCGCCGCTAATACGAGGACGATCTGGATGTCTCTCATTAAATACTCTACAAACCTCTCTAGCACTTCTAACGTCATCTCCCGAAAGGCATACAATTTCAATTTTCTCTCTTACGCTCAATCTTGCAGCCATGACACAAAATAATTCGAAGAATTGTAAGGTGAATATTGTTGACAATAGTACATTTAAATCTTTCACAAGTGTCAAACTGTAATATCATTTCCATGGCAACTAAGATTTAAATTGAAAAATCAATTAGGTCTTAGTTTTAGTTAATTTGCGTGAAAACTTGAATGTAATTCCGTTATTTTCATTAAAAAAATTTACGCTATTTGTTATTTTTTTCATCTGGCGGCACTTAATTGTTGAAATTATGAAAAAAATATTCTCATGGCTATATCTGTTGATATAGAGTGTTTTTTGTGACTGTTAGCTGTGTGAGTTTTCGAATTTTTGAGTTGTCATAACTTTGTTATTAATGAATATTTTTTCATGAAATTTCAGTCACATCTGTTTAGAGGCACTCTGAATCCAGTGGCGTAGTGATTTTTTCAATAAAAAAATCGCTAACAAAAAATCTCGATTTTCGACCAAGAAAAAATATCGTAGTATGCCCTGAAAATTGGAATAAACATTTAAAATTTTGTCCCAAGGTAGACCTTTTAGTACTTGACATATCAAAAAATTATTAAAATTTGTTTACAACTTCAAATTTTAGGGGGGTGTTTCCATTAAAAATGGGTCACACTGTATATATATATATATATATATATATCCAAGGTGGCTCACCCCTATTTTATTATTGAAGATAGAAAAACGAAATTTGGGGGTTGTGCATTATAGTTCAATATACATTTTTTGAGATATTTTCTTGCTTTGCCGTACTTCCGGTATGACCGGAAATGACCCCAACTTTCGATATTCAAATGGGACATCGTCAGGATAGACCTACCAGAGGCGGCGGCGTGGGTATATATGTAAAAAATATTTTAAAATATGACACTTTATTCTCTGAATGTGATGATATTATGGAACACATATGGATTAAAGTTTCGCTTGGCAAATATGTAATCGCGATAGGAAATGTTTACAGACAACCTAGTGGCAACAATTTAAAGTTTTTGGTAATATCCTCGAAAATATTTTTTCTAATTTCGATTATATTATTTGTACTGGTGACTTCAATATCAACATGCTAGACTCAGACGCCAACATCACTATACGTTTCAATGATATTCTAGACACATTTGGCTGCAAACAATTGATCAAAGTACCAACACGTGGTCCCTCGTACTGGACTTGTTTATAACAAATTTTGACAATGAGCTATGTGAGGAAATGGTCAGAGGAGATATGATAACTGATCACTCATCGACTAACTGCAAAATAAACTTGGAATCTATTGCCCTCCAGTCGAATAAAACTTTAACATATAGATCTCTATGTGATAGTGAGCATGAGCATTTTCAAAACGACCTTCAGTCACAGCCATGCCATTTTATCTATGATACCGATGATATCGACGAAAAAATTTCTTTTTTGAATTATAATATACACACAGTACTTGACAAATATGCACCCATGAGAGTAATGTCACAAAAAAAAAATTATTCACCTTGGATAACTGATAACATTAAAATTATACAGGAATATAGAGATAAGGCCCTGCAAAAATTCAGAGAACTCAGCTACCTAAACATTGGTCATATTACAAACAATTACGGAACTTTACCACTAGTGCCATTAAATCTGAAAAGAAGGCATATCTGAACTTTAAATTGCAAAATTGCAGCTCGAGAGATAAATGGTTAGAACTAAAAAAACTTTACATATCCATAAAAAAACATGTTGAAATTCCTGCACATCTAAATTCCGTCGAGGAGCTTAATAACTTTTTTACAAACGTTACAAGGGACCTACCACTCGACAATAACCTACTTAATTTTTATAAATACAACAGAATGAATGATATTAGCGACAAATTCAGATTTCAGCTAGTAAATGAAGAAATTATAATTGATATCATTAATGATATTGGTAGTAAAGCATTTGGAAATGATGGACCCAATATTATCATTATCCGGTTATGCTGTCCCCTAATCGTTCACATCATTGTCCACATTATGAATGAGTGTTTGTTGAAGGGATATTTTCCAACAGACTGGAAATTTGCTAAAGTAATTCCACTGCCTGAAGTTAGTTCACCTAAAGAGTATAGTGATCTGAAGCAGATTAGTATCTTACCTGTTCTCTCTAAAGTTTTTGAGCGGGCAATCGAATCTCAGATTAGAGACTTCGTTAGTAATAATAATATTTTACCTATCAAGCAATCCGGTTTCAGAAAGGACTATAGCTGTGCCACGGCACTTGCAGATGTCGTTGACGATTTATTGAAAACCATTGATGAAGGCAAAATATCGGTGCTGATATTGTTGGACTTTTCGAAAGCCTTCGACATGTTGAATCATGATATTCTAGCAGCAATGTTTAAATACTTCCATTTCAGTGAAACAGTATGTTCTCTCCTCTCATCGTATCTGAATGGCCGCAAACAAATTGTACAAATCGGTACTCAAAAATCTACTTCCCAGAAAATTAAAGTGGAGTGCCTCAGGGTAGTATTCTTGGCCCATTATTCTTAACTCTGTATACATCACTCCTCCCTGATTCGCTTAACTTTTGTAACTATCACCTTTATGCGGATGACACGCAGCTATCTTTTCTTTTCAGTATCCTGATGTATCCGAAGCAATTCAGAGCATTAACAGTGACCTGAAGGAATTATCCAATACTTCAAAACATCATTGTCTGAAAATAAACCCAAAAAAGTCAACAGCTCTTTTATTTTGTAATGACATCACTTTAGCACTCCTTAAGGATAGGGTCTTACTTGAAATAGCAGGTACCTCAATTCCAATCGAAACACATTGGAAAAATTTAGGTCTAATCCTTGACACTAAATTGAGATTTAAAGAACATATATCTTCTAAACTCAGAATTGCATATGCCACACTGAAACTGATTTATTCTCAACGACAATTTCTCTCGTGTGAACTGAAAAAAATGTTATGTGATTCACTAGTATTATCACACTTCAATCATTGCGATGTAGTTTATGGCCCCTGCTTAGACAGTGATGAATCTAGACGAATTCAGAAAGTTCAAAATTCTTGTGTCCGACTGGTTCATGGAATAAGAAAATATCACCACATCTCCGGGAAGTTTAGGGAAATGAAATGGTTGAATATGTATAACCGTCGAACTCTACATTTTGCATGTTTAGCCCATAAAATCTATATGACAAAAACACCCCCCTACTTACATAACAAACTTACTAATAGAACAGATGTTCATAATTTGAATATCCGAAAAAAAACATCTTCGTGTGCCGAGGCATGAGAAAATGATTTTCATGAGATCGTTCTCCTATGGCGTCGCGGTCTGTGTCAACAATTTGCATAGATTAGATCCTTCCTTATTATCATCCTCTACAAAATCATTCAAAGTTAAATACAGAAAATATCTTTTATCATTACAAAAATAATCTTACAAATGTATACACGTTTCTTTCTTCCACCCCTTTTCATCTATTTTCTCTCACTCTCTACTTTCTTCCTCTGTAGTTCTCTCTTTTTCTCTCTCTCTAGTTCTCTCTTTTTCAAATATCATTTGCTACTCAAATTTATTTACTTGATTTGTTCACTGGCACTGGTGGCAGAACAGGGGTGGATGCGTCCACAACTGAACCAGTTGTAGCCATTTATCCATAAGTCAAAGATTGTAATAACTCTGTAACATTATTGTATAATATGTGGATAATAAATTTATTATTATTATTATTATTATTATATATATTCTTACTTATTTTGATCGAGAATGACATTCTTAATCCAACAACACCTCACTTGTCAATATTTGACAAATGAGGTAATTTTTATTCCAATTTAAATTTTTTGATCTAGAATGCCATGGATCGTGTAAATCGCTTCATTCCTGATCAAGTAACATGGGAAAAATACGACTTTGAGGCCTATGTCTTATTTAAAAGCCGCAAATTAGTCCATTGAGGTTCTAAATTTTCAAAATGACCTCCTCCTTGATCACGGCAAAGTTAAACTTTTTCAATTGTTTCGCGCACCACATTGATTAGCTGTTCCGCAGTGATGGTCTGGAATGCCACCCTTACTTCAAACTCCAGTTCTTCACGAGTAGCTGTTTCTGTTTTATACATCTTATTTCTAATTGTTCCCCGGAGCAAAGAATCTATCGCGGTAAGATCTGGTGATCTAGAATATGAAAAAGAAATAATACATTATTAAAAAATATGACAACTTAAGAATGTACCTCGCAGGCCACTGAATAGGTCCATGAGTGCCAATCCACTTTTCTGGGAAGGTGTCATTCAGATATTCTCTTACGACTTGAGAACTGTGTGGTGGCGCTCCATCTTGTTGATAATAGATATCAACTTGGTTATCCAGTGGCGAATCTTCAATGAAATGATTAATTTGATTTCTGAGGAGTGGTAGATATCTTTCCGCAGTAAGTTGTCCGTCGAAAATTATTGGCCCCAAACGTTTTTTTCCAATATTACCCATCCAGCAATTGAAACCAAATCGCTCTTGAAAATTTCCTTATTGCATCAGATGTGAATTTCTTTGAGACCAGTACCTTTTATTATTCCGATTGAACAGACCCAAGTTGGTGAATCGAGTTTCATCTGAATAAATAATTTTATAGGGAAAACGTACATCTTCTCTGTATTTAGTCAGAAACCAGTTGCAATCGGTTGTGGTCGTTATCGTAAAGATGTTGGTGTAGTTGGTACTCGAATAATCGATAACTATATTTGCGAAGAATTCTCCAAACAGACGAATAACTTATATCGCACTCAGAAACAATTTGGCGAATTGACGCCGTACAATTCACTTCAACATGGGCCAACACGTCTACTCCTTTTCCTTCACTGACGATAAAGTTATTGGCATTTTCTTCTGGTTCATTTCGCATTTTCTTTTCCAGTTTTGGAAAATAATGCCAGTGGGATGGCGACGATTAGGGAATCTCTGAGCATAAATTCGAGCTGCATCAGTTGCATTCTTTTTTTCTTCTCCGTAAATTAGCACCATGTCAATTTTCTAGTATAATTTTCCATATCAAATTATGAACTACGCAAGAAATGAATTTTTCAAAGTGACACCATATTCCTTAGCCTATTTGTTTAGGTAGTCCTAGCAACACCTTCAATTGTTTGTCTCGGATAACTAGAATAACAGGACTTACTGCCTAAGTATACCGAAAACGTATTATTTGTTATTGGGTATGATCGCTTCTTGCTATTATTCAGAAAAATAGAGAAAATAAAGTGACAGTGTGTGGTATCAAATTATTCGTAAGATAATGATCTTTCACAAAAAGCCGACGAGCCACACCCTTTCCATTAGAATAAATCAAGTTAACTGGAAAAATTTATATTTGCGACTTTTAATAATGCTTTAAACGACTGTGAAGTCATAAGCCTCAAAGTCGTATTTTTTCCATGTTACTTGATCAAGAATGAAGCGATAAACAAAATCCATGGCTTTCTAGATCGAGAAATGAAGATTGGAATTAAAATTATTTTATTTGTCAAATATTGACAAGTGAGGTGTTGTTGGATTAAGAATGTCATTTTCTATCGTAATAAGTAAAAATATATAGGATGTCCCATTTAAAAATCGAAAGTGAATATGACAAAGAATGTGAATTGAACTATAATACACAACCCCCAGATTTTGTTTTCCTATCTTCAATAATAAAAAAGTGAGTTTCCCTATATATATATATATATATATATATATATATATATATATATATATATATATATATATATATATATATATAAACAAAATGGAATTCAATGGACATAGCCCTCAGAGAAAAGTGTTAACCGTAGACACGTGTTTCGGGCTTTCGGCCCTCATCAGTACGGTGAAGAAGTGCAAGGATGAACAACACTTGGTAGAAAACGACAAATCAACGGAGTCAACAAACAGAAGCCGCCGCTCATTTGTGATTTCGGTCAGCAGACCCTGAATTCCATTTTGTTTTTAACAGTCTCCTCGATATTTCTCTCTTTCATATATATATATATATATATATATATATATATATATATATTGTTTGGTACTTTTTCTTTGACATTTGTATATTTAGAATTTCAATTTTCTTGGGATAGGTCCACAGAGACATTGTCATTGTCCATGTAAAGAGTGCACAGGTGTATACATAGGACAAACAATACGTGGCATCAAGGATTCAATCCCATTAGTATGAGAAAAAAACGAACTGCTCTGTCGGAACATGAAACTTCAAAAACAGAATTACACAAACGTGATTGTGAAATCTACGAAGCCATAAAAAAATACAAATTCAATTAATGACAAAAAGTTACCAATTTGATCAATAAACTTTATGACAACCTCCTACAATTTTTTGAATACCACCTGTAAATCAAAACACCCAGTACAGATCTGATAAAGAATAATGTTTTACACCAAATCCATCACACAAAAACATATACCACGAGTGTCTGATAAGTTTGCTGGCCATTTCAATTTGTACAAATCCTCAGAACTGTTTGTTTTGTATCAGGTCCTGTTTTTTACCCAAAGTATGTTAAATGAACCGCCCACAACCGGAAGGAAAATCATTATAAACAAATTACCAACAATAATAAAAAACCGAATTATACGCTTTAGGGTGAGTCTAATTTAATTTCTTCTGACAATCATGTATTTTCCTAACTGCAACAATTTTTATAGTCATCAAAAATATTTCCCCCGCCGAAACGTCAGTAAAAAACACCACAGTATGTCGTAATGACAATGCTCATTTGGACCTATCCCAATTGAAATATATATTAATATATATATATATATATATATATATATATATATATATATATATATATATCTTAATATCTTAATATATATAAATTACGCGCCACGTTGTTTGTCCGCGATGGACTCCTAAACTACTTAACCGATTTCAATCAAATTTTACACCGTGTGCAGTTTGATCTAACTTGAAAGATAGGATAGCTCACATCCCAATTCATAGCCGCAATATTATTTTATTGCAAATTATTTGTTTATTATTTGACAGTCACAATTATCTGTTAGCTCCAAACGATTCTAACAGATGGCGGTATCTGTTGACTGGATTGAGTAGGTATTCAACAGATGGCGCTGTGTTGAAAGTACCAACGTTTCACATAAGCTACAATTTAATGGCATAACCACCACGTGCTAAAGTATAAGTTAAATTTATTTCGTAGTGAACGCAATACAGTGAAATTCAATTGTTCTTACTTTTCAATTTGTGGTATTAGCATAGCCGGCCACGTGTTATTTAGACTGAAGTATAAATTGAATTCATATTATAGTCAAAGTAATAATAAAATATAATTACGATATATATATATATATATATATATATATATATATATATATATATAATATATATATATATATATATATATATATATATATATATATATATATATATATCCATGAATGGACCAGATAAAATCATAGGGATAACGGGAAAAGGGATAACAGGATAAGGGAATAACGGGAAAATAGGATAAGGGATAACGAAAAAACGGGAAACGGGATAATGGGATAACGGGAATAACGGAATAACGGAACAACGGGAAAACGGGATAACGGGATGACAGGATAAGGGGATACCGCAAAAACGGGTTGACAGGACAACGTCTGTCGGGTCAGCTGGTATATATATATATAATTTTAAAATAAAATCATTATGTAAACCAGTATTTTAATGCAACGAAAAATGGGCACCGGTTGCTGGTCAGAGTCTTATAAAAGGTAAAGTCTCAACTATCCCAATTATTTTATAGTAATAAGCTCAGAATTTACATTTTTTTTCAATCCGTTATTGAGTTTTGATGAATATTTTTCACGCAGTTTGCCCCAAAAACAGTCTTTATTTGAGCAAGTGCATTGAAATACGATCCGTTGAATTTTCATTCATAGTTAAACATATCTGGCTGGTCTCAAAAGCCTTCAAAATTTTATGTTTTAAAGAGTTTTTTCATGAGATTCCTTCTGTCACTTTCATAAATTTTTCCTCGAACTAATTTTGGTTGGGTATACTAGCGACAATTTTCTCGTCTGTAGAAACAAGGTTCCCATCCAGATTCGTAAAATTTTCCATAGATGTTATAACTTTCCAAAAATTCAAAAAAATTATTTAATGGCTGTTCAACTTCTGAGATAACTAGTTGTTCACGAATAATTTTTTTTAACTGAGCTAATGGAATTTTATTTTCTTGGTCATAAAAGTTTTGTATCCCGAAACCGGCTTTTCTGAAACAATCATAGATTGTTGTCTGGCTTACATCCACCTTCCATCCTGTGGCCACAATGTTAACACAGTCGAGCAGATCGATTTTGGTAATGGAGGAATAATTTACCAAACTGATAAAAAAATCCAAGACTCGGCGTCGGTAATGACAACTTTTTATGAAACCTTGATCAATAGGTTGTAGTTTGCAAATTATATTTGGTGGAAAGAATGCTATATGGATTGATTTTGATTTGTGATTGATTTGAGGATGAGCAGGATAGATGTCAATAATAAATCAAACTTTTTGATTTTAACATAAATAAAAACTTTTTAACAAAAAACTAAACCGGCGAAGAAATCAACTGAAAAGCAAAAAATTTAATAAACCTTCTTAATGATAATTGAGCTCCTGAACTAATGTGATTAACTAATTTTGAGTCGGCGCCAAACAAACAATTATCGAAGATCATTATATTACTCTGAAGAAGTAATCAATACGCCGTTGTGCATCTCGCTGCCATCATTTTACGCTTTACCTAATTCAATTGCTAGTTTGTTTGGCGCCAACTCAAAATGAATTACTCACTTTAGTTTAGGAGCTCAATTATCATTAAGACTGAGATTTATTTAATTTTATGCTTTTCAGTTGTTTTTTTCGCCGGTTTAATTTTTTGTTAAAAATTTTTATTTCTCAATTTTTTGTGGCTGAAATCTATTATTCTACTTAATCTTTGATTACTTCCAAAATACTTACTTACCTAGCTTACTTCAACTATTAACTGTTGAATAATATGATTATTTACTTTAACTATTCATTGTTATATAATATACATTATTTTTGAGAGTTCTGGTTAGTTGATTTCATCACTTTGTATATAATTCAATCCTTTCATAGAATGTAAATATTGTGACGGATGTAGGAGGATCTGCCAATGTCAACTACATATATGTACCAATGTTCACAAGTGGAAAATCAATCATCCCCCATTTGTCTACCCGTAAGGGTGGATCATTTCATTCCAAATTATAATATGATCAACTATGAGGTATACCCTATCTTAAAAAGGAAGAATAATCCAAATCGGAAAACCCACTACAAAGTTTTGCTTGATAGAATCGGCTAACTGACCAAAATTCAGAGGGTGAACTATCAATATTATCCATTTTGCTGACCTTAAGGATGGACTTTTCCGTTCAGATTGAAGTGGGACCAACTTCGATATTGAACATTTATAGAAGAAAAAAAAAATTGTTGATATGTGATCAATGGTACAAGACCATAATGTACCATGGATCATCAACGTATTGTATCTGAAAGGACATGAATTACATTATATTGTTCCATTACAAGAAGAAATAAGATTGTATTGAAGTATAACCTAATTTTTATTTGTATTAATGTATACAAAAAGTTACAATATGAAATTTATAACTTAAAATCATTAGGCAAAAAAATAGTTATGTGAATTTGATCTTACTCAATATTAGTTAGACTTTAACAATAATGGTCAACTTTAAAGCTGGAAAAGTCCACTTGGAACCGCAACTGTCCATCGGTTCTAGCCGATCCAAGGTACCTTTTTTTACAAATTTGAGCCATCATTCTCTCTGGTTCTAGCTGATAATATATAATTTACAGCTGGGCTTTTGGTCAGGTCATCTCCAATGGAGGCAATCAAAGTACCCAGTACTTTCAGTAGATCGACTCTCGAGAGAACCGATTCCTTGCAGGCCCGATTGCAATTTCCAGCGGGTTGTCGATTTCTACTAGGTTGTTTGTAGGTTCAATCTTCAATTGGGTAGGCACAGAGGGTTCGTTCTTTCGTACAGGGTACAGGACCTCTTCCGGACTGGATAACGCTTTCAAATCTCTAATTAACTTTGGACCGATTTTTCACAGAGCTGTTCAGGTTCTAGGCAGGTCCGGACACCCATATCTTTGGAACGTGAATTATTTTGATTTGTTGAAAATATGGACAGGATGTTCATAAAATCAGATGTGGAATCATCTGCGACTGAAAGATAACTTTAGTCACTATCGTCCATCGTCAAGATAACCTCTTGTGGGGTATTCATGTTGAAAAGGGAAACATTCTCAATTGAATATTGATTGAAAGATTTTTCTGTGAATTGAAAAATCCACGATAAAAATGAAGTAATTTTTTGTGAATGTCTAACAGAAAACAACTACTTCCCCGGCTAAAGCCACGCTGGACATTGAACTACATCTGATAGATATTCTGAAAAGACCCTAACTCAAAAGAAAAAATCTGAAATTGAAAATTTGCATTTTCATTCAGATAGTTATTTGATTTTCTATTTCAGTCTTAATTAAGAACTCATGAGGATGAATGAGGCGAAGAAAAATGTTTTCCAAAGAAGAGTACTCACCAGAAATCATTCGTAACATTGACGCAAGAGAGACATCGCATTCACTAGGTCTTCAATACATTTTTGTCGACGAAAATCTATTTCACGCTTCCACGATCATCAGGAAGACCGGAAGAAATGGAAAACACATTTTCAAGAACAATCTCACTTTGCAAAGATGGAAAAAGTTAAAATCATTTCTTTTGGAGGACACTTCGAAATTATGTTTTCTGACATTAAAACCTGTCATGCGGTATGATAGATTGATTTGTTGAAAATATGAACAGGATGTTCATGAAATCAGATGTGGAATCATCTGCGACTGAAAGATAAACTTTAGTCACTATCTTCCATTGTCAAGATAACCTCTTGTGAGGTATTCATGTTGAAAAGGGAAACATTCTCAATTGAATATTGATTGAAAGATTTTTCTGTGAATTGAAAAATCCACGATAAAAATGAAGTTATTTTTTGTGAATGTCCAACAGAAAATAACTACTTCCCCGGCTAAAGCCACGCTGGACATTGAACTACATCTGATAGATATTCTGAAAAGACCCTAACTCAGAAGAAAAAATCTGAAATAAAAAATTTGCATTTTCATTCAGATAGTTATTCGATTTTCTATTCCAGTCTTAATTAAGAACTCATGAGGATGAATGAGGCAAATAAGAATGTTTTCCAAAGAAGAGTACTCACCAGAAATCATTCGTAACATTGACGCAAGAGAGACATCGCATTCTCTAGGTCTTCAATACATTTTTGTCGTCGAAAATCTATTTCACGCTTCCACGATCATCAGGAAGACCGGAAGAAATGGAAAACACATTTTTATCGTGGATTTTTCAATTCACAGAAAAATCTTTCAATCAATATTCAATTGAGAATGTTTCCTTTTTCAACGTGAATTATTTTATTCTGAAATTATTGTATTGTCATCGGTTCTTGATACGTGTGTGAAATTTCCAATAATTTTACGTCTGAAAGTGGATGAAAATTAATTTCAAAAATTCCATTACTACATTCATACATACATACAGGTGAAGCTAATAAAGCGTGTATAAAAATAGTGTTTTGTGAGGAATTCGCTATTCATGACTAGCACACAGGGCGTCCCAGTTATTCTCACTGTGGGTGAGCAAACATTCTCACTGAGAAAAATACAAATTACAAAAATGTTCAACAACTCCCAATATCCGTTCTTCGTATCGACTTCCAAACTTGCTATTCGAGGTGTTCCGTCGATCTTGTCCATGGCATTTTTCTCCACTACCGTCGCCATCTTCCCCATACATTATTATAGGCAGACCAGCACTTACTAGAACCAAAGCATATGATGAATATTTTTTCCAGTGTTCCATCAATGTATGAAACGGAAATAATGTGTCCGCACTGCAATCCAGGCTCGACAAGAAGTAAACCAACCATCCATAGTAATGGCTGAGGAGTTCGTCAAAAAATGACAATTCTATTTTCGAGCAGACAGAATAGAGTAGGAGAGAAAGATCCAATACAGGCGAGTGAGGAGTGGAGAACTGCCAATTCGTAATTATGGCGTGATTGGGAGAGGCCCTGTCATCGCCCTGGAAAGAAAATCAGTAAGTAAGTATGAACTACAATAATGATAAAAACAATAATAATAATCCCAACAAACATTATAGGTAAAATTTACGTCATTTCGACATTCGAATAGGTCAGCGCCCTAATTGGCGAAGGTAATTATTACGTTATAATTACCTTGAATTTACCATTATGGGGAAAAAAATGGAAGTAATTCAGAAGTCGAAATTTGGGAAATTAAGACATTTTTCCTTATAAGTTGAAGGCATAAATTAAAATTGCCTCCAGACTAGTCGACTGATGGTAAAAATGTAGTCATTTTTACCTATTTCAGGTTATAAACACTGTAATGAAACAATACAACAAACCATGGCAGGTTAGAAGAAGATAATAAAAGTTTACTGTATATTGTGTATCTTAACCTACATGCTTATTCGTGAAAGCGTTGAAGTTGACATGAACATGGCGTATGAAGAAAGAACTGTCAATAAAAGTATAGCAGAGAATGCAATAAGTGATGGTTTCGCATTCACACCTAGTTGTGATTTTATTTGCGATACAAACTTTTCTGTGATAATGTTGATTTTTACTCGTCTAAAACAAGTGGGCCCATCAAGTTATTGAATTTGTATGAAAAAATGACCATTAATTTATGTATACTTTCACAACTTTTTCCATCAAAAACTGATTTAATAGATGAAGTATGTGTATACATATCATATTCACCTATTTTTTGATTACCAATCATTAAAATGTGGTCGATTCGAGAAAATTATGTATTATTTTTACAATGGCGGAAACGGTTCAAACCGAAAAATATGGCGTACGTTCCATATGGGACCTATATGTCGAAATTCCTTAAAATTTTGACTATGAGAACACATAGACTTTCTTCAAAGTCGAAAGTAACCTTTATTCCTGACTTTGAAGTCCATTTTCCTTATCTTGGGATTTCAGACCCTTTCACATTGTGGTCACGTGATGAAATACAATATATATTATTGGATGTTTTTTCATGCATGTCTATACGTTTCGTTCTCTGGATGGATTGCGAATCGTGGATAATACATTTATATTTTACTTATTCTATGTTCTGTGCAGAAACACTCAAATATCAATAAGGGGTGAGAAAATAAATATTTTTTGCAAATGTTAATGGTAAAGCCAAGTAACCTATAGGTACTCAGAGAAATGGATATAGACCACAAAACCCTGTAATGAGTGTTTATTCTGAAATTAAATATCAAATCCATCGGTAATGTTGATAATAGTACGCGATATTTATATTTCATTGCACATCTTCCCAGAATAGAAACCGTGATTAATGTTATGGTCTAATGAGGGAATCTCTTTCCGAAGAGAAATAGCCAATCATAACATTTTAAATATAAAATGGTGTGTTGTGATCGGCTGAATAATTTTGATTTGACATTTCTGCGTTCCGCATGCGGTGCCCGGAAATATACAATTTATCAGCCAACTGTAAATACCATTAAAAAATCGACCAATTATGATTTGCTTGATTTTGACTTTTCCGGAAGCCACAATGATTGGTTTTGAAATTTTCGAAGCCATGGAAACTCATCATTTCAACACATCAATCTCTTATTTTTGTTAAAATAAATTTTCTATTTGATTTGTTTTTATTGCGTATTCAATACCATTTTTTCATCAATTTACTTCAGAAGGATGAACTTCATTGAATTCCATTTTGTCGCTGCATCATTGAAAACTTCGCGGCTGTAGTTTACCGCTGGCGACAGACGAAGCTTTCTGAACGCAGCCTATGCATTGTTCAGTGCATTCTGTTATTCCCATCCATCTCTTACCGACATGACTTGAGACCTAACCAAAGTTTAAGGTTAACGCTTTCATGTTTTTATTTCGATAACGGATGAGTGTTTTAAAATAGTGGCCGCCATAAAAAGACGTGGAGCAACACCCATAGTTGACCACCAACTGCTTGTATGGAGACTTTATGCGACAAGGCCCAATGTCTGAGCTCCTCTAACAATGAGAGGTTATCTTCCAAGCTTTGTGCCTTATTCCCATTGAACTCATCGTCTTCTGATCCATATTTTTTCCCAGTATCATCATCAGTAAAAGCAATTTCACACTCTACATTAATTTCTGCAGTTGATGATGACTAAGTGGAAGATGATGGCTCTGATCTCTGGACATCGGAAAGTATAGGATGGTTTCGGATTATATTTTCATTTGTTCTCATTCTGGCAGCTAATCGATAATAGTTGGTGGTATACCTGTATGGTTTACTAACTCTATTCAAATTTTTGCTCGGCATTTTATAGATTTCTAAAATTTAGGGCACAATAAAAAAATTAAATTAAGTAAATTGTATCATGTCATCCTCATCTGAATCGACTTGGTCTTTAATATCTGATGATAGACTAAGTTACTTTGAGGATTTTATTTTAGGTAACTTTGACTTCGTTGTAGACATTTAGTCTGATTAGACAAATATTGTGGTAATCTCGCCCTCATTGTAGAGCAGTAGGTATAAACTAGGTCAAGAAATGTCCAGGCAACTCCTTTAACTTAATCGGTGCCAAAATAGGTAATGAAGAGTATATAGAAGACCTGTTTACTGACTTGTCAATTCCCTGACTATATGAACACACATGAGGTAATAATTAGGTAAATATTCACCAGAAGGTTTTTCCTGAGAGTTCCAAGTATTTTGAACACATTTTGCTGGTTACCTTTAGGTAAAATTTAACCTAGTAAATAACTCTATTAACCCATGAGGCTGTGAAGTCCATAACAAGTAATTTCATACTACGCACTACGTCTATTAAGTTTTTGGTTCTTGAAGGAGATTTGGTGGTCTCAATTATGGTTTTTATAACTCCAATTATAACTTTGGAGCTAGTTAGTACTTGAAGGTGAAATATTTGGTCAGAAATGGGTAAATTTCGGACTTTTTGAAGCCGTTTCACCCCACTGCTTGGTATAATTTTCCTGTAATGTTAGTTGGGATAAGACTCATATTTTATGGTATGTGCATAATTGGACAGAAGCGGCATAAGCTGTAACGGTTATTTCTCTGACAGGGCACTGACGGCAGTTGCCGTCAAAGGCCCGATTTCACCACAAGACAGATAAACGGCGTTTTCATAAACTCCGTTCTCACCAAACTCAGATTTTAATCTTGATAAACCACGATCGAGTTTCACCGACACAAACAGACGAAAGCTAAATCGAGTTTATTGAAACTTAGTCGAAAGCTAGCAACATCGTGAAATATGTAAATTTCTGTCATATTTCTATTTTTGGCATTTTTAACCGACGAAATCAAAGAAGGAGGTTCTGTAGGCGACCCATATATTTTTTTTGTATGACCACGCATAACTTTTTACAGAGTAGTTCGATTCCGAAGATTCTTCATTGGATAGGGTGTACTTCGGAGTTGGTCCCATTTGAATTTGAAAAAAAAATCTCCCCTAGGGTAGCAGAATGGAGGATATTGATCGTTCACCCTCTGAATTTTGGTTCGTTAACAGATTCTATCAGGACATAACTTTGTACTGGAATGCCCGATTTGGATAGTTCTTTTTTTATTAGATAGTGTATACTTCATAGTTGATCATATTAAATTTGGGAGAAATAATCCACTGCTATGGGTAGCAAAATAGGGGGTGATTGATTTTTCACTTGTGAACATTGCACACATATGTAGTTGCAATACAGACTGCTATTGCATTATTTTTGTTCTCCTACATCCGTCACAATAATTAGATTCTATGAAAGAATGGAATTATATACAAAGTGATGAAATAAACTAACTAGAACTATCAAAAATAATGTACATTATATAACAATAAATAATTAAAGTAGATAATCATATTATTAACCTATTAATGGCTGAAGTAAGCTGGGTCAATAAGTATTTTGGAAGTAATCAGAAATTGAATGGGTATTAATCAGTAAAATTCAGCCACAAAAAATTGGAAAATAAAAACAAAAAATTAAACCAACGAAAAACGGAACTGAAAAGCAAAAAATCTTAGTCTTAATTAGTAAGCTCCTATACTAATGTAAGTAACTGATTTTGAGTCGGCGCCAAACAAACAATCAACGAAGAACATTAAATTACTTCAAAAAAAATTATCGAAATGTCACCTCGCATCTCGATGCCATCATTTTACGCTCTATCTAACTCATTTGCTTGTTTGTTTGGCGCCGACTCAATTAGTTACTTACACTTACACGCTGAGAAGATTATAAGCTCACTACCTAACGTACCCCATGAACCTACTTTTCATCTGAAATCATTAAAATCCCCGATAAACCCGTTCATGCTAAACCCTGTTACTCCAGGTGATATTTATGATCTTATTCTTGACCTGAAAAATTCTAACGCTTGTGATACTTCAGAATTAAATAGCAAAATTATCAAATCCTTTGCCGATATTATTGCTGATCCTTTATCTTCCCTTATTAATGAATGTTTCTGTGCAGGAATTTTCCCTAATGCTCTGAAATTTTCTGTTGTTATACCTGTATTGAAAAAAGGAAGCACTGATGATGTAAATAACTTTCGTCCAATATCTATTGTTCCAATTATTGGCAAGATCATTGAAATCATCGTCGAAAAACAACTCTATAACTTCATGGAAATGCACTCTCTGTTTTGTTCAGGTCAATATGGTTTTAGAAAAAAGATGTCCACAACAAAAGCTCTTCTCCAAGTAGTGTCGGACATTGTCGAGGGCCTTGAGGAAGGTAAACACTCACAACTTGAGTTGTGTGATCTTTCCAAGGCCTTCGACTGTGTCTCACATGATATACTATTGGAAAAACTACACTGCCATGGCATCAGGGGCTTAGCTCTCAATTTTTTCGAATCTCACCTCAGTGAACGATCTCAATGTGTCACACTAAATGGTGTTCTATCAAATAGTAAGACAGTAAATCACGGTGTTCCCAAAGGCTCGGTTCTGGGCCCCCTTCTGTTTTTAATCTATATAAATGATTTATATTTCTCCATTCTTCCAACGAGAAGCGTTCTTCTTGCAGATGATACAACATTTATTTGTCAGAGTAATAATGTTGGCAATCTGTCCACGTTATCTAATAATATAATGGATCTAGCCAAAACCTGGTTTACTAGTAATAAACTTGAACTCAATTTGGAAAGAATCAATCCATTCTTATATCGTCCAAATCAAATCTCACTCGAGATGCTGTGTGAAATTATGGCATGCAACTGACGATGACTCAACTGGGCCCTATATCGCAGCATTGCGAAGGACTGTCTAGCATACCTTTCTGATTCGACGTTTGAAATATCGTCAGTATTAACGTACTCAAATCATGTTATTTTGGTTTGTTCCATAGTCATCTGTCATGGTATTCTTTGGTGAATCGTGCCACTCTCTTAAGGCATTCATTCTTCAAAAGAAAGTTATCAGAGTAATGGCGGGAGCTCAATATCGTGAACATTGTCGTCCTCTCTTCATCAGTTATCAAATAATGCCACTTCCTACTCCATTTATTTACTCATGTTTACTTGTAATTCATGAAACTAAACATAAATACTCGACTCAATCCGATGTACATGGCTACACCGCCATGCTGATCTAATTTCTACTCCTCGGTTCAGGCTTCAAATGTCACAAAATAAGTCTCTGAACCTTCATTTGAACAACAGATTACCTTCTAGGATAAGGAGTCTAGGTTTCTTTCAATTCAAGGTGCAAATCAAGACTTTTCTATTGAAACATTATCTTTATAGTGTCAATGAGTATCTTGATTTAAATAAAAATGAATTTGAATGTATATGATGGACACTCATCACCTGAATGTTTTTATCCAGATAATTTATGTTATATTTATGTTCTTTACTCTGTGTATTTACATTTTATATATATATATATATATATATATATATATATATATATATCCCTTCTGTTCTGTTCTGACGTTCTACTATTACTCATGTATATTGTAGAGAAATAAATACTTCTTCTACTTCTTCTTAGTTTAGGAGCTTAGTTATTAAGACTAAGACAAATACAAAACAACATTAACACTGGTTACTCTCGTTTCGGACGTCCATTGTCTTAATGGATTTAAGAGGTTTTCACGACGTTTCGACTGCTTGTATCTGCAATCGTTTCCAGGTGAATACTGTATTCACCTGTTTACTTTTCAAAACTATCTGAAACGTCTTTTAAGTTCGTAACTGGGCAAATTCAGCCGGTTGAAACGGAAACGCCGTTTACAACTGAACCCGGTTTATAGTTTCTGGAGAAATCCAATATGATGAGTGAAAAGTTAATCTTAGTTTGATTTGAACAAAACGCGTTTGAAGAGGTTGGTGAAATCGGGCCTTAATGCGGTGTAAATGAGTTTAGGGCGATATCACGTCAATTTTTCATACCAGGTATCAACGAATCTAGTAGACAAGTCATAACTTCTAGAATATTAGTGTATAAATGAGATTTGGTATAGGTAAATGGTTTGTGAAAAGGAGAATTTTTGCATACTTTTTACTTTCCGGAAATGGCTCAGGTTTTGCATTTTTAAATAGAACACCGTGTATATTTTAAGATTTTTGGATTTCTGAGAAAATTCTCGATTAGAATGTGACATTTAAAAAAGTTTTTAGGTCTAGAATCACTTTTAATATTGCATCTAGGTGGCCATGATCGGACGTAAACTAATCTGAGGACCTCAGGTGATGTCAGAAAATTACAATCGCAAGTTGGCAAAATTACATTTTCGTGTCTCATTATTATTTTTCAAATGGCGACCATTTTTTTTACAAGCACTTTCCAAAAAAAGGATTTTTTGACGAATCTAACGATACTAATTTATTTGTGATTGGATCAAAAATAAGAACATAAATTAAATATTACTAAGGAAAATACCGGATAATAATTTATTAACTTCTGTTAGGTGTGCCATGGATAGCCATGATTCATGATATTTTGCAGTTATTTTTATCAAGTCTTCTTTGAAAAACAAAACACTCACTCAGGTAATAACATGAGCTTATGAGCAGACAGTTGAAATTTCTTAATATTCGTTAAGTTTCTGTTTAATTTTTCCTCAAAATAATGTATTCTCAAGATGAAAAAGTGGATATGCCATTTGGAACAACCGCATTTTTTTTCAATTTTTGTACAAGCAAAGCACGCATAAATAGACACCATTTCCAGTTTTTTTTTCATTTTCAACAGTGGCGTCCCTATTAAAATACCCTGCATTATTTTTTTAAATAAATATATTTTTTTAATGGGCCTCTATAGTCTCACGAAAATTGACTCTTGACTTTGTTTCTTTGGCGGACGTATTTCTATTTCAAATATAAAATATATTCATTTGCCTGTCCCTTTGCGAATTCAGCCGATAGAGAGTAGGATTATCTCGTAGGCTAGAAACATCTAGTATGCCCAGAACTCATTTAAATTTTTTTTGATAACGTAAACAATTTTGACACTTCTCTATTAGTCTAGTCGAGAAGTGACTTTCTGCGGAAAATCGTTCCAAGTCTTCTGAAAATATGAGCGATGACTCATTAAATTCGGAATGTCATTCTAAAAATTTAAAATTTTTTCAACAAATAAAAACTTTTTAACAAAAAATTTAACCGACATAATACGGAACTGAAAAGTAAAACATAAAATAAACCTTCTTAGTCTCAATAACTAAGCTCACCTTCTTAGTCTCAATAACTAAGCTCCTAAATTAATAGAAGTAATTAATTTTGAGTCGGCGCCAAACAAACAAGCAAATGAATTAGGTAAGGCGTAAAATGATGGCATCGAGTTGGGCGGTAACATTCTGATAATTTTTCAGAAGTAATTTAATGATCTTCGTTGATTGTTTGTTTGGCGCAAACTCAAAATTAGTTACTAACATTAGTTTAGGAGCTTAGTTATTGAGACCAAAACGTTCATTTTATTTTTTACTTTTCAGTTCCGTATTTCGTCTGTTTAATTTTTTGTAAAAAAGTTTTTATTTTTCAATTTTTTGTAGCTAAAATCTACTAATTACTAAATGCTTGTTTTTTGATTACTTCCATAATACTTACTTACCCACCTTACTTCAACTATTACCAGTTAAATAATATGATTATCTACTTTTACTATTTGTTGTAATCTAAATTATTTTTGTTGTTCTGGTTAGTTTATTCCATTACTTTGTATATTATTCCATCCTCTCATAGAATATAATGATTGTGGTAATTACACTAGCGATCTGTCATTGTCAACTACATATATGTGTGCCAATGTTCACAAGTGAAAAATCAATTATCCCCTATTTTTCTACCCGTAAGGGTGGATAATTCCATTCCATTCGAAATCCAAATATGATCAACTTTGTGGTATAATCTATCTGATAAAAGAAGAATCATCCCAATCGAAGATCCCAGTACAAAGTTATGCCTGATAGAATCGGTTAACAGACCAGAATTCAGAGAGTGAGTGATCAATATCCTTCATTTTGCTACCCTTAGGGGTGGATTTCATCCTTTAAATCCAAGTAGGACCATCATCGAAGTACACCCTATCCGCTGAGAAATGAATTATCGGAATCGGACGCCCCAGTAAAAAGTTATGCGTGATCATACATAAAAAAAATATATAAAAAAAATATACGCGTCGACTAGAGAACCTCCTTCTTTTTGGTTTCGTCGGTTAAAAACAAAAAAAAACTCTTTAGTATTCTGGCAATAGCTCAAAAACTATTGATGATAGAGAAAATGAAAAAAAACAGGATCTTGAAGAGGAGGAAATTTCTTATGAAAAAGTCCCTACTCCCGGAACTCTCTCAATTATTTATAATTTTAATTCAATATTGATTTTTTTTTATACTATCAAATATGAATTTAAAAACTGAAAAGAATTAAAGTGTCAGGTGAACACTTGAAAGAATGTAATTTCGTAAGAAAAACTTCATTGAATTTTCCTAATCGAATTAGTATATTATGCAACGATCATGTAATGATAGCCATTAACACATGAGCACAATGTAAGTTACGACATGAACCGAAAGCGACTGTCGAAAACCGTGTGGAGTGTATTAATAGCCATTACATGATCGTTGCATACACTATTTTTTCTACGACCAATAAATAATAAAATAAAAACAAGACTTTCTGGTGGTGTACAAGATAATTCTTCACTGCTCGACATACTTATAGGTCCTTTTCGACGCGTTGTGATGTATGTCAATTAAAATTAAATGTCAAACAGTATGAAGAAACATACCATTTGATTATTCCCAAGTACGGTTTCTATAGGCCAAAAATTCATAAGAAAAGTACGTATTTTCAACCGACGAACCAAAGGAGGAGGTTTCTAGTCGACGCGTATATTTAATTTTTTTAACCGACGAAACCAAAATGGAGGAGGTTCTCTATTCAACGTGTATCTATTTTTTTATGTATGATCACGCATAACTTTTTACTGAGACGTCCTATTCCGATAATTCTTTCTTCAGAAGATAGGGTGTACTTCGAAGTTGGTCCCATTCGAATTTGAAAGATGAAATCCACCCCTAAGGATGAAAAAATGAAGGATATTGATCACTCACCCTCTGAATTCTGGTCCGTTAACCGATTCTATCAGGCATAACTTTGTACTGGGTTCTTCAATTTGGATGATTCTTTTTTTATTAGATAGGGTATACCTCATAGTTGATCATATTTCGAATGGAATCATCCACCCTTACGGGGCGAAACATAGGGGATAATTGATTTTTCACTTGTGAACATTGGCACACATGTAGTTGACAATGACAGATCGCTAATGTCATTATTTTTGTTCTCCTACATCCGTCACAATCATTATATTCTATGAGAGGATGGAATGATATACGAAGTAATGAAATAAACTAACCAAAACAACAAAAATAATGTATATTACAACAAATAGTAAAAGTAGATAATCATATTATTTAACTGGTAATAGTTGAAGTAAGGTGGGTAAGTAAGTATTTTGGAAGTAATCAAAAAACAAGTAGGTAGTAATTAGTAGATTTCAGGCAAAAAAAAATTAAAAATAAAAACTCTTCAACAAAAAATTAAACCGACAAAATACGGAACTGAAAAGTAAAAAATAAAATAAACCTTCTTAGTCTCAATAACTGAGCTCCTAAACTAATGTTGGTAACTAATTTTGAGTAGGCGCCAAACGAACAATCAACGAAAATCATTAAATTACTTCAAAAAAATTTACAGAATGTCACCGCGCAACTCGATGCCATCATTTTACGCCTAACCTAGTTCATTTGCTTTTTTGTTTGGCGCCGACTCAAAATTAGTTACTTACACTAGTTCAGGAGATTAGTTATTGAGGCTAAGAAGGTTTATTTTATTTTAACTTTTCATTTCCGTAATTCGTCGGTTTAAGTTTTTGTTAAAAAGTTTTTTTTATTGGCCAAAATCTGTTTAGAAATGAAAATCCGTGTTAAAATGAACAATATCAATCAATAAATTGGTAGCAGATATTCAATTCGCGTAAATACGGAAGCAGAAAAAATTGTTAACAGAATGGCTCCATATTTTTTGTGCCTCCTGGAGCACATTTTACATGTATACTCAATAATAGCACGCTATGAAATTGTTTGAAAATTGATTAAATCTTTCCCGTGACTAGTTCTGGGTTATTTTGTGTAATAATCATTGGGCAAAATAAGCGAAGAGTTCGGACATACTATTAGACTACTATTATAAAAATGGCGATTTTTTCGGCGAGGGGTCCAAACTCTTTTATTGTAATTAAATTCGAATTGACAACTTTTACCACAACATGCTTTTTGAAATGAAAATTATATGAAACAGACCCACCTACCTTATATTTGAAGAGAAAGTTATCATTCCATCCATCTCCATGCGTGAAAACCCATTCTTCGGGTACATCTTCGAGAACGTCTTCGATTACTTTACTAGCTCCCTTCCCAATAACACTGGTGTATTTCTCGAACAAATCTCGAGAATTCGTTATCCTCAAAAGATTGCAAACTTCCTCAAAACCTTCATCGAACTTTTCTCTTACCCCTATCCTCAGAAAAGTATGTTTGTTCAGTGGTTTGAAATTTCTCATAGCCGTTTCCAAGTCATCAGGTTTATGTTTACGTAGAGCGAATGATACTGCATGCAGCTTTGCATAATGATAAAGGATCACTTGCAAATGCGAAAAGTTCATAGGTAGTTTTCTGTCCCTCTCAGTGTACCCCATCCTAGTCCAATCATTGAAGATGACCACCTCCTCTTCATCGGTTGAAATAGTATAGTAACATATTGGTAGACAATCTGTTGAATACCTCCATAATCTCTGAAACTGGTACCTCTCCATCAAAGGCAATATCTTGGTGAAAAAAAAGATCTCTTTCCGGAAAGCTGCTCTCTGTTCTGTTCTACATTGACCTCTTTCCTTGTTGACGATTTTTACGGCCAGGTCTAACATTTTGAAAAACCCGTTGTGGTCTCTTCCTTTTACTCCGACGAATATCAGGTCACCCGAAAAACAAGATTTGCATTCTCTCAGACGTATCCAGAATTTGCGAAAATTTTCTTCTGCAAGAGATTGATCTATATAGGAAAATATTTCTTTCGTATGCACGTCGAACATTTTAAGAGATCGACTGATATTTCAATTCGTTGATTTTTAACCATACGTAGTTTTATCTTATCTATCACGGATTTCGTACAAGGTCGTAAATCACATAAGTAAGATATTATAATTACTTCTTGATTAACTTGATAAAATTCATTCAGTTCCTTGTAATCTAATCCAGAAAAAAAAATCCTTCACATTATTAATTCGAAACTCCTTTGAGTAGAGTTTTTACAACCAGGTGTTCCAATGGTATGAGCCCTTGAAAAAACCATCCGCGAAGTATTCACTTCACGGTACGGACTATTTCTTTTGAGAAAGTAATAAGTCATATAAGTACTCTTTAACAAAAAATTAAACCGACAAAAAAATAAACTTAAAACAGAAAAATAAAATATATTTTTTTTCTTGATTATTAAGTTTTTAGGGAAAGAAAGGATTTTTAGAAAAGTTATTGGAAAGTTTTCAGGAATATATAATATATAATAAAAATGTTTTTGTTGGTTAACTCATTACTTGGGAACGGCTGGACCCATTTGGCAATTTTTTTTCGGGGAAAAGAGGATAGGGAACGGAAAAATGGCATAACGGAAAAACGCAAAAACGGAAAAAAGGGATAACAGGATAACGGGAAAACGGAATACCGGGTTAATGGCAAAACGAGAAAACGGGATAATGGGAAAACGGGATAACGAGAAAACGGTATAATGGGAAAACGGTATTACGGGAAATCTGGATAACGGAAAAAAAGGGATAACGGGATAATGGGGATAATGGGGCAACAGGAAAACGGAAAAACGGAATAACAGGATGACGGAATAACGGGATAATGCAAAACGGTATCACGGCAAAACGAGATAAAGGGGAAACGGGATAACGAAAAGCAGGCAGAGTGAAAGGCATAACCTAGATGGAACAACACGAAAAAAACGTCACTTCATGTACATTCCACAGGAGTTTCCATTTTTATCCTACAATTGGAAAAAAATAATTCCTCAATTTTTTATAGCTTGGGAGGCCTTGATCTGGTTAAAATCTATACTAATTTACATCAGAACTCATAGTAATAGTCATTTCATCGATGAGATCAATAACAAATCATACAACAGGAATCGAAATTTTCTGACGGTCTAGGCCGTCAAAATCGGTGCTTGAGTAATAAACGTTTCGATTTGTTCTGTCATAACTTTTGACTTCTTTGGGTCATAGTTGTCACTTTGACGTTTCAGAAAAACACGTAATTTCGAATATTTTGTAATATCAATATCTTCTATTGTACTAAGTGTAGCTCTCAGCATGGAGTAATTTAACCATAACGTAGATGCCTTCAACTTTGCAGATGAATTGGAAAAGTATGCAATCATGACATTTTCAGATCGGAAGGTCGTCTTTTTTGAAATATTTATGCTTGAAAGTTGATGGACAATATCCTGTGATAGGCATCGATCATGATATTTTATTGTCACGTTTCGAAATGACATCTTTGGAAATACGGAGAATTATTCTTGGCATTAAATTTTTGTATAAATTAATTAATAATAATATTGATTGTGCTGCTCTTTTAAATGAAATTAATTTCCTAGTACCTAGAATCGGAGGTCGGCACAATGCCAAATTTTATTGCGAAGCATCACGAACAAACGTTATGCTACGATCACCGTTGAATTTCATGTGCGGTAGCTTCAACAAAATTTGTGAAATTCGTGACATTCATTTTGACTCATTGAATGCTGTTACATCATGTATTATTGAGTATCTATAATGTTCATGTCTACTACAGCAACCTTACAGTATTTTGGTATTATGTGTTTTTTGTTTCTTGTTTATTTGTTTACTCAAACTTTTCTCTTGAACTTTAGAATCTAATTGTATGTTAAATATTATAATTTTTTTTATCGCATTTACTTTCATATATATATATATATATATATATATATATATATATATATATATATTGATTGTATTAACATTTCCTGTAACTGGGTACCCCTGTTGGCAATAAACTGCTTTTTTTTTTTTGGCAATAATCCATGAAACGTTTTCAAGCGTATTCATATTTTTCCTTGGATTTATTTGGCAATAAATTGAGGATGACATTTTCAGCAGCATTTGCTAACTCTGGTGGTGTCCCGCAACCTGGACATCATCATCACTGTCCATTATAAATATTGAATCTCTGACCTATGTCACAACAATAAACAAACAGTGATTGTCAGTGAAACGATTTCATATGCAATAAAATGATAATCAAAAACTGTTATGCATTTATAATAATACCTTGATTCATGATAATGTTGATTGCGATTTCAGAAGAAACACTATGTGTACCTCATAGTAAAAGCACATTCCCAGTCTTCAATGTTTATTGGCCTCGTCTTAACACCTCTGCAAACAATTCACTTTGTCGTCCGGGAATGTATTGCTCCTGCGACTGGATACACTATTCTCTCAGTATGAAAGTGAATAATGAGCTCAAACGCGAGATAGGTAGCGGCTGTAAACCATTGAGGAATTCTCTTGACTGTCTTCCGCCTCCATCATCAGATTAGCTCCACACCAAGAAAAACGGTCCAAATGCACTAGTACATTTTTCTCTTACGAGCACTAAGAAGTTGTATCTGCTGTAAATAAAATAGAAACTCTGACAACAAAGTAATTACCATTGTCAGAGTTTTAAAACTTCAATCAACGGCCACACTAAGTGCAAATAACTTGCTCCTTGTCAAAATCAAAGATATGTAATTGGAATGTCATTGATAGTCATAAACGCACATAGTGTTAGTTACTATCAGTTTTCATTTCATAGGTAGCCTACTTTGATCTTTTCATAAATATCAGTATCACTGGGAAGATCACGGCCATGCGCAAATGTATCACCAACGGCCAACAGAATTGCTTTCCGCTTATTTGGACAAGTAGCCACTGTAATTCATGTGATTGCGTCGTAGATAGAATACCTGAGAAATTTGAAATAAACTTTTTCCCCATTTTTTGCCAAAAATCTGCCGGGCGCTGTATATATTTAGGGCGAAAACTTCGTGTCATTACTGTAAGTACCTGATTTAATAGTAGGTAGCACTACTTTATAATTGAAGCACAGTTTGATGATGATAATTAAACACTGTCAGGGTCGTTTTTCTCTTTCTTAGTGACAATTGGAGTGAGAAACAGTCCCCACCCAAAACGGGTGCCTCTTTTGATTGCCAATCCAAATGTTTTAATAGTATTTATTAAAGTTTTTTCTCGGTGCAGGTCTCCATTATGTTCTGGTGTCATCAGAACTACGTATGTATGCCAAGTTTCAACAGAATCGGTTCACAGGTGGGAAATCAATCATCCCCTATTTTTCTACTCCTAGGGGTGGACCAACTTTGAGGTATACCTTATACAAAAAAAAATAACCATAAAAATCGGACTATTCGGTAAAGTGATTCTTAGCTCCAAATGTGTTTCCCTTTTCCTTTGTTTACCACAAATTATACATGTCATAAATCTGTCTGTAAGTAATATATACTAACTCATATGGGAAATAAAGAATTATTATTATATATCAAACTTAAACTAGGTGAAAACTTTTGCACATTTTCCTTCAACATTGCCGTTAAATGTTTTACTTCACATGTTGTCGATATTAAATTTTATATTTCTACCATGTCAAATGATATTTATCACAGTAAATAACATGAGAGCTGTTCTAACTAATAAATCATAGTAAAAACATCAAACCATATAACACCCAAGAATAGTATTTTCTCTTCATGAAACTCAAACAAGACACGAAGTTCGATGTACCCATATATTTCCCGCAATTACCTCTAGTTCAACCCACAGTTGAACAAATTGAAGTCCAATAAAATAATAAAACTCTCAGAGCGTAACCAAAAGTGTCATAACTCATAAATTTGAATACATTTCCCGAATCAACTGGTACTTCATATCTTCTCTCAGAGGCGTACGATTGGATATTATTTTCATGTACTGTTTCACTAGGGAAAAACAAAATAATCAAAATATCTTCGAAGGAAATCCTTCGATTTTTCAGGTGCCATTTTTTGATGCTCCTGGGCAGAGTTTTCATAAAATCATAATATTGTAACAATTTGAAGAAATAATCACTTATCAAATGTACTGATAAAAATGATTTCTAGATGTAGGTTATTACGTTCTCGTATCAGCTTATCTGGTTGTTATGGAAGGTTCGTAGATAATTCATTAAAAACTTGAATAGGATTCAATTTGCATTAGTTGTGGAATAACGTGTTTTTCGAATATCACGGTTTGCCTTTGTGCTGATTGCACTGCTGACAAACTTTCACATAATCGTTTTGAATAATTTTATTTCAATTCAATTCAAAATCAGGTTCATACAATGTGGCCACTTAAGTTGGCGACAAATGGAAAACATTTTTCTTTTTTGTTTCGGGAAAAAAAGTTTTTCCTCATAAAAAATTCCGCATGTTCTAAAACCCAATTTGAAATAATCACGTCTTTGAATTCATAAGTCATATACGAGGATTAAAAAAAACTTGATACATGAGTAAAGTACTTTTTCCGGCGACCTCGTATCAACGAGTCTAAATATTCAACTCACTCGTTATTATTGCTATTTTAGGAGTTATTAGTTATTGAGTATTCATTTTATCTAAGTTTCTATTCTATTATCTAAGTTTCTATTGTCTTCCCTATTTATATCACAGTAACAAATTGTGAATCTGAATCAACAATATTTCTAAAATTTATTACCTATATAGACGTAGACTTTTTAGACCACGCGCTGGCTTAGCCTCAGTGGTATATCTTTGTTTATTCGTATGGTATAGCTTTTCGAATAAGTAGCTCGATTATCTTTTTTCGTAATATATTTTAAGACTATTTCTTGTCAATCAATATGTAATTCTTAAGGAATAAACATTATTATTATTATCAACGCGCTCGCTTCGCTCTCAATAATTAATCTCCACCATTAATACTAGTTGATTGATTACACAATCATATCCATCTACCATGGAAAATCGTTTTCTTTCAGATTTTTTTCTAAATAACACTTTTAAGTTCAGTCATTGACACATACATTAAAAACAAAAAAAAAACTTTTCCTGGCTAAGTTTCCTGTATTAATTTTAATTTTTATATTTAAAAAAATGGAATATTATTATATATTCCTTAATATTAGTAGGTTAGATGAAATGAAATGAAATTTATTCCGCAGCATCATATAGATTGGTTACAGAATGATAATGTTTACATAAAATCTGAATAAATTGAAATTACCACAGAAGGAGGGAAATCTCCTTGTGCGTGGTTCAATACAGAGTGTTACAAAATATATCTTAAAATGAAATCTTATATATAGTTTTAGTCATATGTCGTGCCATATATACATATAGACATGCATACATATATATTTACAGATCACATTAGAGTTACTAATAATAAAAGGAATAGGAATAGACACAGTAATATATAAAAATAAAAAATAATAAATATAATTAAAAACGCTTTGGAAGGCCTTTTTTTATTTGTTGTCAATCAGTTTATGAATAGATGTAAAGCAATACTTTGAAAATCATTTCAATTGGAAAGTTATAGATCGTTTTTCGGAAAATCCTTGGCCCCCTCGGTCTCCTGATCTAACTCCACTCGATTTTTCCTTGTGGGGTTACTAGAAACAAAAAATATTCCTTCAAAAACCTTTAACAGATGTCCATTTGAAAAGAATAATTAAAGAAACGTTTCAGAGGATTACTCCGGCTATGGTAAGAAGCATATTAAGATTGTTTTGTGATAGAAGAATCACCTGTATTGTAAGAAAAGGTGGATATATTGAGGCATTGGTTGAATGAAGGACGGGATTATAATGTTCGTTACTAGTTAGTTGAACATAATAAAATATTATGGTATTTTTATCCATAACATAATATTTGATTAATATGGCTCTCGAAGTGAAGCGTCAGAAAATATTCGAGGGTGAAGCTGCAGGCTCAGCTATTTTTCAATAAAATATTCTGTTCAAATTCTGAGAAGTATATTTCAATAGATAAACTCAATCCTTCGAAGGGTAGTGGTACGTGAAATGTACCAAGACAAAAGGACGTGTGGTGGGGCGTTTGTACAAAAAGTATATATATATATACAAGCTGATTCTATGTGGGGTTGCAGTCAAGTATGGGGCTGATTAGGAAAACTCTTTGGTATCCGTCAAGCTTTCGGCAATCTTTATTGCCTTCCTCAGGACGACTACAATTGTATGGATTACATTAGGAAATTATATATTATTTGTCTACTTACTAACGTGAGATTGATGTAAAATTAGCACATTAAATGAACAGAAATTCATGAAAGATGAAATAAATTTTGACAATGACAACTTCTTTTCTAATCAATTCAAAATCAAGGCGGAAAATTTTGATCACAGGGCGATATATCTTTTCTGTTATTCATTTCTAGCAAATAAGTATAGATTTGCGTAAGATTGTTCAAATCAGTTCTTTCATTCATTGATTCTTTATAATTTTTTATGTGAACCATCTCTAGAAATATTCTTTTGTTTTCATTGGTCTCGTTATCTAGAATTTCCGTATTATCATAGTCCATCCGATGATCTCTTTCATTTACATGTTCAGAAAGAGCACATGAATTAACATTACGTTTACAGTCGCTCTTATGGGATATGATACGACTGTTAAGGGTTCTTGATGTTTGACCGACATATGTTTTAGAACAGTCTCTACACGGTATTCTATAAACAACATTAGATTTTTGTTTATTTTGAATCGTACTTTTCACTTTTGTGTGTAATTTTGATATGGTTTTAACATTTTTCTTCGCGATTTTGACATTTTCATTTTTTAATACATTTGTTAGTTTTGGAGTGAGTTCTTGGATATGGGGAAGAGATCTAAATATAGATGTTCCCAGTTCTTCTGTTCTGAGATTTTGTTCGGATATTGAAGGGATTATAGAGTTTCGTTGGTTAAAAAGTAATTTATTGATGAGATTTTTTGGATAGGAATTTTCTAGTAATATTTTCTGAAATTCGATTAGACATTTTTATTGTAAATTGATATGAGTGACTCTTTCGATTCTAGTTTTCATAGCTATTATCAAATTGATTTTCATTTTTTGTGGATGGTATGAATAGTAGTTGATAAGTCTATTACTACATATTGGTTTTCTGTACCATTTTGTAATAATGGTATATTGTTCGGTTCTGATTAGACTCATATCTAAGAATGGTATACTGTTTTGTATTTCTTTTTCTGAAGTGAATTGGATATTGCTGTCATAAGAATTGAAGATGGATAGAATCTCTTCAATACTATCATATGGTACAGATAAAATAAATCATCCATGAAACGTTTGATAAAAGGAATGTTAAAGTTCACTTAGAAACACAATTATCGAGTAAATCATCCATAACATAGTTTGCCAAAATGGGGGAAATATTTGATCCCATAGGAGTTCCAAAAATTTGTTTGAAGAATTTATCGTCGAATACAAAATACGTTGAATGAAAAATGAATTCTAATATGTTCATAAAGTGGGACTCATCAAAGGTGCAATAATTTTTTATTTGGTTCCATTTTTTGGAGATAAACATTTTTTAATTAGTGTTAATGGTAAATTCGTAAAGAGGGAGATTACATCAAGACTTATTATAACATAATTTTGTGGCAGTTGATAATTATTGATGAATTCACTGAATGTGAAAGAATCTTTTACATAGTATGGGTTTTCTGTTTCATAAGCATTAGTTAATATCTTGGTTAAAAATCCAGAGAGTTTACTGGTGGGAGTATCAATGGAAGATACTATTGGTCTCATTGATAGGATTGGTTTATGAATTTTTGGTAATGTATAAAAACAAGGAGCTACCGAATTGTAAATCATAAGAGATTTTGCTGTAGAGGTATCAATTTTCTTGGTATCTCTGAGTTTTGAAACAATTTTATTAGCTTTTTGCTGTAAAGTACAAGTGGGATCAGATTTGAGTTGTTTGTAAAAATGTTTATCTTCTAATAAGGTCTTACTTTTGTCAATATACTCATTTTTATACATTGCCACAGTTACATTTCCTTTATCACTGTTTGTTATGATAATTTCTGGGTTTTCTTTCAAGTATTTTTTTGTTTTCATATATAGTTCATTTAAAAAATGCATATTCCGATTATTTTTATGAAAGAAATTCGTTATAATGTTGGTGAATTGAGATCTGTATATATTTTTCTTATTATCATCGAATGTTTCTATGATATATTCCAAGTCAGCTAGGGGATGTGGAATGTTGATATCACAGTTATTGGGAGATATACTGAATTTTGGGCCAAGTGAATTCTGAATATCGGTAGGAATATTGATTTTTGTCAAATTTTTGAACCATTTCTTTTCGAAAGATATTTTGGAAATGTTATCATTTTTCAATTCATCGATTTTATGAATATTTCTATGTTTAATTAGATGGAATTTTCTATTATAATTGATGTTGGCCCTGCGTTCAAATTCTGAAATGATATATTGAGGAATCAATGTTGATACTTTTTCTTTTATATTTTGAAATTCATTCGTCATTTTAGATATATCGCTCATGGTAATTTGAATTTCCAAATTCAAAATTTTCTTTCTTAATTTATTATTGAAGTTATTGATTTGATAGCCTGTTATTCCTTCTTGGTGGTTCATCAAATTTGTCACATTCTGTATTCCATTGGTGATATGTTTTGGAAATAAATTGAGTTCTCTACATTTTAGGAGGAATATTTTTCTGTTCTTCATCGATGCTAATTTGATTTGATATTTGCCCAGTTTTTTATAAAATTTACGCTAGTTCTTCCATACTGTGTTGGATAGATTGGTAAAACCCCATCCTGTTAATATGTCACTAATTCACCATATATATATATATATATATATATATATATATATATATATATATATATATATATATATACAGTGTGTCTCACTTCTCATGGAAATACCCCCGTATCTTCCGTAATTATTGGAGTAGAATTCTGTAATTTTCATGATCGGTAGATATTCTGGAAATGAGTTTAAATTTTCCCATGGGGTTGACCTGAGTGACATACACTGCGCGACAGGGCGATGGATATATCTATTTTCGCTAAAAATAATATAAGAGGACAAGATAGGCTCAAAATTCTTACGGATTCATGATCAGCACATCAACTATAGCACTAGTCCATATTTTCTCTGAAAAAAAATCTGTTCTGAAAAATCCGAATTTGTCTCACTTCCCCTGGAAAGGCCCCCATTTCTGCCGTAATTATTGGAGTAGAGTTCTGTTATTCGCACAATCGTTGGATAAACCGAGGATACGTCTAAATCTCTTCTGGGGTCAATCTGAATGACATACACGGCGCGCCAGAGGCAAATAGTACATTGTGTTTTGCGAAAAATAATATAAGGGGGCAAGATAGGCTCAAAATTCTTACGGATTCGTGATCAGGACATCAACTTCAGTACCAATCCATATTTTCGCTGAAACATTTTCAGTTCTTAAAAATCCGAATTTGTCCCACTTCCCATGGAAACACACCCGTATCTTCCATAATGATTGAAGTAGAATTCTGAAATTATCACGATCATTAGGTATACCGGAGATAATGCTGAATATTTTCTGGGGTTGACCTGAGTGACATATAATGCGCGCCAGGGGCGATTGAAATGCTGATTTTTGCGAAAAATAATATTAGGAGGCGAGATAAGCGGAAATTTACTGATTCGTGATAAGCACATCAAATTCATAACTGATAGGCATATTTGCTTTAGATAATTTCAGTTGAGAAAAATTCGAATTTTCCCAGTTCTCATGGACACACCTCTGTATCTATCGTAATTAGTGGAGTAGAGCTCTGGAATTTCCGCGATAGGTAGAAAATCGAGAAAAGTGTTCAAAATTCAAAAAAACAAGTCAAAGTGTGTTATTGAAGCATATCTCAAAAAAAAACTGTCTTTTTCTGTTCATTATTGATCTTTGAAGAAACAACGGCTAGAGAAACTCAATGTTCTACAGTTATAAACTCTGCAAAAATCGTTCTATCCATCGCTCCTGGCGCGCAGTGTATGTCACTCAGATTAACCTCAGAAGAGATTCACAGTCATCCTTGGAATATTTAACGATTGTGGAAATTACAGAATTCTACTCCAATAATTACGGAAGTTACGGGGGTGTTTCCATGGAAAGTGAGACAAATTCGGATTTTTCAGAGAAAATATGGATTGGTACTAAAATTGATGTCCTTATCACTAATCTGTAAGAATGTTCATCTTATATTGCCCTCTTATTCTATTTTAAACAAAAATCAATATATCCATCGCCCCTGGCGCGCAGTGTATGTCACTCGGATCGACCTCAGAAGAGATTCAGACTGATCCTCGGTATATTTAACGATCGTGAAAGTAATAGAATTCAACTCCAATAATTACGGAAGTTACGGGGGCGTTTCCATTTAAAGTGAGACAAATTCGTATTTTTCAGAACTGAAAATTTTTCAGCGAAATTATGGAGTGGTACTAAAGTTGATGTCCTGATCACGAACCCGTAGAAATTTTGAGCCTATCTTGCCCCCTAATTTCATTTTTCGAAAAAATTGGTTTATCCTTCGCTTCTGGCGTGCAGTGTATGTCACTCAGATCAAGCCCATGAGAGAATTCAGACTCATTCCCAGTATATCTACTGATTGTGAAAATTGCATACTTTTACTCCAATAATTACGGAAGATACGGGGGTGTTTCCATGAGAAGTGAGACACACTATAATAATAATAAATAAATAATAATAATAAATCTTTATTTACCAAGAACACTCAAAGTAGGTTTCGTCAAATACAGTTAATACAAACTGACACGTTCATGTATAAATGAGTATGTTTGCTTTTTCATATAATATTGCATATATACTTGTTAAGATAGAGAGTAGATTAAAGCTATGGATATACACTTGGATCGAATAAGTGGTGTGAAGTATCTTGATTAACTGCCAATCATTTGTTATTTGTTATCTAATCCTAGGTTGGAAATGACAGTACCCTTAGTAGCTAATTTATTGCATGAATTCTGCAAGATTATAAAAACATTTTTCTACTAAGTATTCTTTTAATGCTTTTCTGAATGCTTGATATGATTTTAAACTCTTTATATTTTCCGGGAGTTTATTGAAAACTTCTGGACCTGCATAGTTTGGTGATTTTTTAAATTTACTGAGGTTGCATTTAGTGAGATGTAGCTTTTCAGCATTTCTAGTTTTATAATTATGCACGTTGCTATTCTTAAGGAAGTTATTTTCATTTGTGTACATATAACATGATATTTTGAATAGGTAGATGCTTGTTAGGGACAGTATTTTGTTTTTTTTCAGGACTGTTCTGCATGAATCTCTGTAGCCCATGTTGAAAATTATTCTTATTATTCTTTTTGCATAGTGAAGACTCTAGAAACATCCGTTGATTGGCCCCAAACGACTATGTTGTAACTCATTACCGAGTATGCTAAGGAGTAGTAAGCTGTTATTAGATTTTCATATCTATTTCCTTCTTCAGGTTCAAGATCGCGAAGGTTGCTTTTGCAAGTTTGGAACATATATTGTCTATTTCCAGTGTGAAGTGTAGTTTGCTGTCTATGACAGTTCCTAGAAATTTTGTGCTGCCTTTGAATTCTATACTGTTTTATTGTGGGGGTTATGTCGCTGTTCATATTGGAAAAATAAACACATACCGATTTTGATTTATTTACCATGAGTGAATTTTGTTGACACCAGGATTCAAACTGTTTTGTGATTTTTTCCATTTTTAGATCTAATTCTCTTATGGTTGATGCCTCGATTATCACAGAAGTGTCATCAGCGTACATAAAAATCTGCCCTTCTGTAATATAATCTGGAAGGTCGTTCACAAAAATTAAGAATAGAAGTGGCCCCAAGACAGAGCCTTGAGGCACACCAATATCGACACATTTTTCGGTTGACAATACCTCTTCTATAGACACACTAATTTTTCTATAAATATATATATATATATATATATATATATATATATATAAAGAACGGTTTTAACCATAAATTCTTCATTTTCTGTGGTAAAGAATTCATGGTTAAAACAGTTCTTTGGGCTATTTTTATATATATAAAATAGCCCAAAGAACGGTTTTAACCATAAATTCTTTATTTTCTGTGGTCAACGATAAAACTCCGTTATTCTCACACACAAAACTAGTTTATTGCATTCCTTGTGCAAGTTGTAACCATGAATATATAGGTCAAACAGCTAGGTTACTAAAAGACCGTATAAGTGCCCACAAAAGTGATTGTAGACTTCACCCTGAAAGATGTGCTCTCAGTGAACATGTGAATAAAGAAGATCACAATATGGATTATAATTCCACAAAAATTTTAGTAAAAGAGAAGAATGCTTCGAAACGAATCTTTTTGGAAATGGCATTTATTTCTCATTCCAACAATTGTTTAAACAAAAGAACAGATCTCAATCATTTAAGTGAGATCTATTCTTATTTATTCATCTTCCTTTTTTTAATACAAACCAACATGAAAGTTTTTACAAATATAATAACATAATAAAATTTATTTATCCAATTTTACCATTAAAAATCTCATCTTCAGTAGTAATTGCAATTGATGTTTTCCACTTCATTTGGACAGCTTAGAGCAAATGTCTCTTCTTCTTCTTGAAAATTGTACAATTTTGACGTTGACATTTTAGGTTATGTTAAATTCCAACCTCTATGTTGTGATTTTCCCTCACTTTTCACATTCATAACCAAAGAATGTTCACCACATTTGTTCTTGGCTTTTAGTAAATCTACCAGTAATGTTTTTGTTACAAATATTACTCCTTATAAATCTAATTGTTGCTCCATGTTTTTACATGTTTTAATGCTGTCTTCTACATCTTTTTGTATTTCACCGAAAAACGACCATTCTCACTAACATTGTAAGTAAGGTTATTTTTATATTTATCAACATACTATAGTATTTTCACCTTTGTAGCTCCCTGATGATGACAATATTCATTGTCGAAATATTGGAAATATAATGTTATAAGAGTACATTTGCGTTTGCTGCTGTCTCAAAGAATTTCTCAGACTTTTTCCTAACTAGTCAGCAAAGACTATCTCTCCTCTATATATATATATATATATATATATATATATATATATATATATATATATATATATATATATATTTTAGCTATACATCCAAGAAGCTGGACGGATCTCATTATGATTGGGTTCCCTTAAGGTACCGTAACGACAGTGGGTTTGATTAATGTACCGGCGATATATGGATTACCACCCTGAATGTTTTGACATTTTCATTTCTTTATTTTTATATGCACTTCAAGAATACAAATGAGTTTATAAAAAAATGCTCGAGTAATGAAATATTTTTCTTTGCCCCACTAGGATTTTCATTAAGCATCATTTTCAGCCCGTGAAAGGGTTTTGAAATGTTCTTTTGGAGAAAAACAAAAAAGCAGGATAGGAGGACTTGATTAGAACGAGATTATTGATTCTGAACAACTTTTCATAATAACACTTTTTGATATTGTTTCAATAATGATTAATGTACCCTGTACCAAATTCATAATTTTTTAAAAACCTCGTATATGACCAATAAATTTTAAGATTTGAATATTTCAAATTAGGTTCCAGGACATGCCGAAATTTTTATTAACAATGACTTTTTTTCCTAAAATAAAAAAGTTTTCCATATGTTGCCAATTTAAGTTAACACAATGTATATGATATCAATCACTAAGTACGTTGTTGTATCGTTTTTTGAAATAATTATTCGTTATTTATGCCTGTTTGGCGCAAATCTTTGAACTGAAACTAGAGCCAAGTTTTTATCTCGGTAATGATTCAGGTTGAAAAAATGTGAACTCGACAACAAAATAAAAAAATAAAAGGATGGGGACTGAAACATGGCGAAGGATTGGTTCGTTTGATGGTATGAAGAGAATGTTCATAAAATCAGATGTGGAATCATTACCAAGTGCTTTGTTAGCTCAGTCGACTAGAGCGTCTGCCTTGTAATTCAGAGATCGTAGGTTCAAATCCTTCAGAAGTAGAACAGTTCAATCATATGCGGTGCAATTAAATTTTTAGTGATAGGTGAACTACTCAGTCATCAATTATCTATTGCGTATACGCCCCACGATTTTCGTTTTATATCTTACAAGTATTTTTATAGCAATAAAAAATTCACAATTACAAATTCTAAGGACAATCTTTATGGTATTACGAATATATATGGCGCTAGGAGATTTTTTTTATACTTGTTAGTTGGTTTTTGAAACGTGGTATATTATTATTCATTTATTTTCCTAATAATTAATATATTCAATATGTATACAATACCTTATGAGTGAGTGTATACATAGAATCGACTCCTTCCATCATTAAGACTGAAAAGTTACAAAGCCTGAAAGAAAATGCGGAAAAAAGATTCTGTGATTCTTTAAAATCGAAAATTATCCAGTTCTGTCCTCCGCCTATGCTTCAACACCGGTGTAAAAATACGTCAAACCATTTAAAGCATCTGCTTTTTCATGGAATCGCCTTTCTCCGACTGCACCACTTGAGGCGTCCCAACCTGCGGGGGGTTATTGTTGCCTTTTAAATCCGTTTTGCCTTTTCAAATTGGGGTGTATATGCGGTTGTTTTCGCAGTTGGACGTCCCAAAGGGCCAACAATTGATTAGTCGTTGTTACTTCGACAAAATCTGGAGAGCTGTGGTTTTATTTGCAGTTCTTGGAAACTCGAAGCTCGTAGTAAAATAGTGGCACTTCCGAAAGGGGGTGTATGAATGCATGATTTTGTGTAGCCCTGTACCTTCTTCCTCAAAAATCAATATTTATTCTTTGCCATTCTCAAAATATAGCTATTGTCCAGTTTGGAATATTGCAATTATAGATTATCAGCTGCCATACGAATTGGGTAGTGATCTCCAAAAAAAGAAGGGCGAATTCCAGTTTGATCTATAAATAAACCGAATAAGTTAGTAAAATTATAAAACACTTAATAAAATTATTAAAACAACATATTTTTTCACATGGGTTGTCTTACGTTCATACATATATTTCTAGGTCATTTTTCTATCGGAAATTAACATATTTGCGTGTGAGTTGCACATAACTATGCAGAATGCAGAAAAATGTCATAAGAAATCTATGTATGAAGGTAAGAAGACAACCCATGTGAAAAAATATTTTGTTTTAATAATTTCATTAAGTATTTTATAATTTTACTAACTACCTTCTTTTACCTTATAGATTAACAATGTTTATTCCTGAAGAGGCCAAGGGTTTACCCGTCGAAACATAGAAATAAAACAGAAGAAAATATGTAATCACACAACAAAAGCGTTGATTCATTTAAAAAAGTCAAATCCACGAACCAAAATACCCAAGAAAATCAAGCCGAAAATATACCCTCAGGTTCAAGAAACTACAAATCATCTATATATTTTTATATATACGCATACATATACAAATATACACACACACACATATATATATATATATATATATATATATATATATATGCTATCATTCTACCAGTCACTAAGGCAGAATTTCGGACATAAGAGTTGTGATGTTTTTAATCCTGATGAAGACGAGGATCCACCCGTCGAAACGTAGAAACTGAATTACAGATGTTATACCAGAACAAAGTTGTAATTAATTTATGAAAGTCAGATCCACGAACCTAAAACCCAAGAAAAACAAGCCATATATATATATATATATATATATATATATATATATATACTGCTATGATGAGGTGATTGCGGTTTGTGTTTTTATTCATTATAATATATCTATTTATTTTCACAATCAGACATCATAACAAAAAATTTTTTTGTGTGTTTTTACTAATGTTTTAACTATTTTCAAATCTTTTTCAGCTAGGTGCTCTCTGAATTTTATTTAATATGTTCATATAAAAAGAATACCCATATAAATATTTCATGAGTCCGACTATGTATTTTACCTTTTTTCCGCTGATTTTTTTACCTTATTCTCTTCACCTCAGCTAACTCAATCGGTACGCCTATGGAATCTCAGTAGTAGGTTCAACTGTGGAGCCCTCTGGCAGTGTTCTTGATGTCAGTTTCAGAAAATCGCACACTGCCTTGATCAATTATTCAAAATAAGTCAGAAATTCATCAAAATAATAATTTCCTTCATTGAGGAAGACTAACTGTTACCTATTCTGCGATAATTATCTCAAATTAGTGCTTCATAGCAAAAAATACATGAAAAAATGGAGTTATGTGATAATAAAAAGTGAAATGTAACCTATCTTTGTAGGTTATGTGGTCTATATACTAATTCATGAAAGTGTTCTATCGAAAGGGTTCTTAAAAAGGTTTACTTTGAAATGCACTGAGTTTAGTAACTTTTTATGGGTCAAAATAACTGTGGCTTCTTGAAACGAAAATATTCAGTGTTCCTGGAAACTGCCGTTCCAGTCTGCAGCCTCCTTGTCGAATGTGAATTCGCCCCCGTACTGGTATTTGTCTCAAATGAAAAGGTAAGATTCGTTCTGAATCTGGGTTTCTTTAACAGCTACAATTCTTTCTAGTGTTTCCTTGTTTTGTATTGGCAAATAACTGTTTTATATCGAAAATATGCTTGATTTTTCAAATTCAAATTTCGTGAGTTCCTTCTTCCAAAATTAGTTTTTCTCAATCTCCCAGCTTGTTGATTTTTTTCCCTTGATACCACACATCTTTTGTTTTCTTATCGAATTTTCGATTTACACGCACTTTCTGTTACACTCTTCTTTATTTTCGTTAATTTGACAGTTTTTATTCACTACACGTTTCTAAATATCTTACATACTATATACATGATATATAAAAATTTATTTTTGACGTTTTCTGCTTTTCTTATTCACAATATTAATAATTTTGCATCAAGATCTTTCCTGGCATCTCATTGGCTATTATGTTCAGATCCAATTTCATATACAGAATGTTCTATCTTTAACATTTTGTTGTCTGCTTGTGCTCAAAAATATATTAGTAAATTTTTATTTCTATAATTTTATAAATTAAGTCAATTGCTTGTAATTTTGAGAACATGTGTATTTACAACATAGGTATCGACTAATATTATATAAGGTTTCAGAAAAAACGGTAGAATCTTCAGAAAAACTGTAAAATAACATAGCATAAATGACTAAATATGAACATTTTTTATTTATGTGCTTTTTCAATTCATAATTTTTATTTTAACTCTTTAAACACGTACAAAACAATATATATATATATATATATATATATATATATATATATATATATATATATATATATATATATATATATATATATATATATGTATATATATATATATATATATATATATATATATATATTGTAGAAAAAAATTATAACATTATAAAAGTATATAGAAATAAGACAATAACATTCAATTCAAATAAGGTTCAGATGAATTTGAAATGATATAATTATTAAAGAATTAATATAGAATTGAGACTCAACATGTATATGGAAATTAATAATACGAATAGCACATTGGAAATGACAACAACACATACTGACGAATCATAGTAGGTCTCAATCACGTGTTTACACTTTGATTCGTGAAATTTCCGAAAAATTCTCTTTTTATTACTGTTATCCACCTAAATTCATACCTAAAAATTCAGTTATTGTGATGGACAATGCAAGTTACCACTCCAGATTAGTTGAACGTTTACCAACTACTCAATGGAAGAAAAATGAAATTGCAACGTGGTTAATTTCTAAGAAATTTACCTTTAACGATACAATGACAAAAGCAGAATTATTAGCCATTGCCAATATTCATAAACAAAATTATAAAAAATATGTCGTTGAGGAGATAGCCAAAAAACGAGGAATTTAAATACTTTGCCCACCACCCTATCATTGTGAGCTTAATCCGATTGAATTAACATGGGCTCAAGTCAAAGGTTACGTTGCTCGAAATAACACAAATTATAAATTATCAGATCTCACTAATCTATTCCTTAAATCAATATCTGAAGTAATGACAGGAAATTGGAAAAAAATTATTAATCACGTTATGGAAATTGAGAAAAATATGTGGGAGCTTCATCATATTATTGACAGCAAAATAGAGCCTATAATAATTGATCTTGCAGCGGATGACAATTCGTCTGAAAGAGAATATGAGGAAGCATGACACTGTAAACTGTAGCTCAGAAGTTTATTTTACATTTTCTCCAATTAATATTGTTTATATGGTTTCAATGAAATAAATCGTAATATTTTACATATTTTTCGTTTTATTTTGTTTTAGTATACTTGTTCAGATTTTTTAAGACTCTATATTGAACCTACGTGTATATTAAATTTAAGGTAGGTAGTTTAAGAAATATTAAAACTTTTAAATAACAGTAGAAACCTATATTGAAAAGGGAAACATTCTCAATTGAATATTGATAGAAATATTTTTCTGTGAATTGAAAAATCCACTATGGAAATGAAGTTATTTTTTGTGAATGTCTAACAGAAAACAACTACTTCCCCGGCTAAAGCCACGCTGGACATTGAACTACATCTGACGATGGAAGATAGTGACTAAAGTTTATCTTTCAGTCGCAGATGATTCCACATCTGATTTTATGAACATCCTGTTTATATTTTCAACAAATCAGTAGAAACCTATAATTCTAGATTTTCAAATACTAATAAATTACAAAAACATTCATCATACACCTTGTAAAATATAGTCTTTCAACGTTTATTCACATTAAATAAAACGTAGCATTTGTAAATTATGCACGCCTATGTTTTTCGAGGTCTCGGAAATTAGTGTTCTGAGAATTTACTCTGCGTTATTCTTGAAATATACTATAGTCTCATATTGGCTGGATGAGCCATTCATGTTTACTGCTTATCTTCTGTTTTCTATCGGTCAAATAACTTTCAATGATTCTGTAAATATTTTCTCTAAGCCCATATCAGTATATTTTTCTCATAGTTCATTGTGGCAAACAATGTCGAATGCTTTCGAAAAATCAACGAATATGCATAAGATAGTCTGTTTTATCCAATGCATCATAAATATAAAATGATTAAGCGGGTATTGCACATTCCGATGATTTTCCTTCGCTGAATATTTTTTTTTCCAAGATTTATTCAGAGAAAAAACAAAAATTTATACGATTTTAGATATATCAGGGCTAAGGAATAGTGGCCTATAATTCACCATATAATTTTTATCTCATTTTCATATAGCGGTTTTATTAGTCGTGATTTCATAATTTTCGAAAAAATCTATAAAATGATTCAGTGGAGCTTTGATTTCATTCACTATTTCTTTGAGAGTTTCAGATCGAATATTTTCATCAGCCGGTGATTTTTTTTTTAGTTGTAGTATTATCTCTTTCACTTTATTCTTATTGGTTGTAAATATATGCATAGTGTTTTTAAATATAAATCTGTTGGTCAGTTATTTTCATTACAAAGTTTTCGCCTAATTTGCTATGATATTCATTGAATCTGTTGCAAATTTCTAATTGATCATGCACACTTACGTCATTGGTTATTTTTATTCGTTCTATTCTTGTAATACTTCTGCATTTGTTACAGCTTTGCATTGACAGTTCTCCAGATGCCTTTTTGACTGTTTTTATTTTATTCTATAATTTTATAAGCATATTTTTTCTTAGCAACTATCATTCAATTTTAAGATGTTACAAAGTTTTCTATGGATTTCTGAATGGATTGATCAAGTGTGTACACCTGAATTATTCAGCGGTTTACCCTTCATTATATTTTTTTTTTCAGCAGCCACCTGACCCGCATCGTGTTAAGCACCCGTACTAATGATTCCTTAACACGTCTGAAGGAGTGTCTGATGCGGAGTGCTATCAATTGTGGAGATTACTATTGGTTGTAGCCGTGTTCTAAGTGCAAATACCTGTTAATTACGGACCGTTTAGATACAGCACGGAACTCCAAATAATCCTCTTGTAAACACACCAATATCTTATCCGGATTGTACTTGTGCTCCGGTAGCTCAGTAAGTGCCGGTAGTTGTTTAGATAAGTCAATTATTTATACCTATTTTCACAACAGGTGTTGCAATACCAACGGCATGCGAACGTGTGAAGAAGAAATCTCCCGTTAGGATTATGTTGAAGAAATTATGCACACCATTCGTTGTATTTGTTCTAGGAGACTGCGACGACATATATTTACTGATACTCTGGCGTGCAAAGGATGTAATTGGAATTCATGGATAGGATCAGTTTCGTACTGAAAAAAAAAACTGTGATAAGGAATAATCTCTGGAGCAAATCATATTCCAAATTGCTAATGAAATAAAAACTCCATTAACTTATTTGTTAAATTGTTGTATAAGTACAGGGTATTGATTTGTTGAAAATATAAACAGGATGTTCATAAAATCAGATGTGGAATCATCTGCGACTGAAAGATAAACTTTAGTCACTATCTTCCATCGTCAAGATAACCTCTTGTGGGGTATTCATGTTAAAAAGGGAAACATTCTCAATTGAATATTGATAGAAAGATTTTTCTGTGAATTGAAAAATCCACGAGTAAAATGAAGTTTTTTTTTTTTGTGAATGTCTAACAAAAAAAAAACTACTTCCCCGGCTAAGGCCACGCTGGACATTGAACTACATCTGATAGATATTCTGAAAAGGCCCTAACTCAAAAGAAAAAACCTGAAATTGAAAATTTGCATTTTCATTCAGATAGTCATTTGATTTTCTATTCCAGTCTTCATTAAGAACTCATAAAGATGAATGAGGCAAAGAAGAATGTTTTCCAAAAGAGAGTACTCACCAGAAACCATTCGTAACATTGACGCAGGAGAGACATCGCATTTACTAGGTCTTCAATACATTTTTGTTGACGAAAATCTATTTCAGGCTTCCGCGATCATCAGGAAGACCGGAAGAAATGGGAAACACATTTTCAAGAAGCAATCTCACTTTGCAAAGATGGAAAAAGTTAGAATCATTTCTTTTGGAGAGACACTTTGAAATTGGTGTTTTCTGACATTAAAACCTGTCATGGGGTATGATAGATTGATTTGTTGGAAATATAAACAGAATGTTCATAAAATCAGATGTGGAATCATCTGCGACTGAAAGATGAACTTTAGTCACTATCTTCCATCGTCAAGATAACCAGTATTTTTTTTTTCAATATAATGATGTGAAATGAGATGTGAAATTATCTGAAACTGGAACATAAACTGTTAAACATTGTCCTTTGAAACAGGAATAATTTTTTTTGTAGAAATTAAAAAAAAAACTACGATTTAAAATATTCTTGTAAAAACAAACGGAAAACATTTACTTCGATATATATTCAAGTTGCTGGGACTTTTCCAGTATTTGGATATATACTTCGCCTATACCCAAATCTTCAATAATAATAATAATGTTCATTCCCAAAGAGAATTTACATGGTGTAATACAACAGGAAACAGGAAAATAAACATGATAAATCACTGAAGCTAGAAGCTTGTATGTGATAATTAATATAATAAAATCTAACAATAATTATGCATGTATATTATTTAAAAACACTAATTAGTAAAATAAATAAGTGACGAACATAACATATACACTTGCATTTCATTAAATAATAATACATTTTTGGTTATGTAGAGTTCACATTTTACAGTTTTGTTGTGAAGTCGTAGATCGGGTATGGTCGCGTTTGGATATTTTGGGTCGAATTCTGTTTGATTTGACGTATCGTATATCTTTTATGAGGTGTGGTCAGGGTTGTGTAATGCTGACTAAAATTAATTCAGAAATTTCAAGTCGATGAGATCATTTAGGAATTTTCTCTCGGTGTTTGTTATCCATTTTAATTTTTAATGATTTGAAATTTTTCATATTTTTCAAATTTTCCGGTAGTAAATTGTATAACTTAGGAGCTATAAATTCAACGGATCGTTGACCTATAGTTTTTTCTCGGTTCGGTACAAATGTGGATGTCTTCCTTGTTCGAGTGTCGTATTGATGTTCAATTGGTTGTAATTTAATTTTATTTGTATGAATAGTCGTTAGTATTCGATGGCAAAATAATTGCCTTATGTCGAAAATAGCATTCTCCGAATATAACAGGTCACTGGAATATCTTATGTTTTTTTTATATATGATTCTCAGAATCCAATTCTGAACAATATTTAAGTTGTACAGATTACATTCCGCCACGCCTCCCCAGCCAAGGATTCCGTAATTTATTTGGGACTGTACGAGTGCATAATATAATGTTCTTAAATTTTTCGTATTCAGGTATTCCACAAGGTATCTGAACTTACTCAGTAAGCCCCTCAATTTGTTTTTCATATTCTCGGTGTGGAGGTCCCATCTCAAATGTCTATCTATAGTTATTCCCAGATACTTTGATCGGTCTTTTTCTTTAATGATCGTGCTGTTGTCCACTATTAGAGGGCCCCTAGATCGGGTAAGTGATTCGAATATGAGGTGAAAGGAACGTAATATATTTTCTGATTGTTCATAGTCAGCGTTGGTTCACGAATCACCCAATATAACAAAAAAGTCATAGGAGCTCCAATCATAATCACATCCTTCCTTTGATTTCTCTCCCAGCACCCATGCTACCTGACAGGTACCAAAATACCGAAGTATAATTAATGATTCAGATAAAAATACAAGTCCAAGAACGATAGTATTCAAATTCTACAATAGGTATTTAAGATTAGAAGACATTTTAATTGGATAACTATGAGAAATATAAGACGTGAAATGGAATGAAATGGGAAACGATATACAATCTATATCTTATCGGTGTATACCTATGTAAAAATAACGATTCAGATATCTATTAATGGAGATAACGCACACAAGCTGACCATTCACGATTGACATAAATAATAGATAACTGGTGATGACGATGAAAGCGATATTGATTATAACTAGGGCTATTGAGAAAATGTAAGTGCTTCCTTATCCAATTTATCATATTGAGAAATGCATACGACAGGGTTGTTACACTAACTGGATTGCATGTTCTGTATTAACCCTATTGATTGTGCATATACGGGGTGTTGATATTTAATTAGGTCATTCTTTCAAACTACAGGGTGCTGAAGTTTAAACAAAAATTTTGATCACTTTGGTATGACCCTAGATATTTTTGTGAAACGTAGTAAGCATTTCTTGACATGTTTTTTGGGTAACCTTCCACAGTCTGAAAATGAAAATGTAATCAGAAAAATCTATACAAGTGTAGAAAGGGCAAACTAATTAGTTCACCCCGATAAGTTATTGCGTTCACCAAATTTTATTTCCTATGGAAAAATTATTCAATTTCTCAAAAACTTGTCGTTTTCTGATTTTGCCTAGCATACATTTTTTCTAAAAAATTTAAAAGATACTTCTCTATATAGTTTTTACTTGACGTTTCGGGGACTATATCTGCCCCCGTTCTCAAAATCTTCTGAATCTCCTTTAATTGTTTTAATAATTTGGATTTTTTCTCGCAGAGTCTTTTTCGCTTTTTCAACTGACGGATGTCAATTGAGATCTGCCAAAAAAGTTTGAGAGTGTTGTTCAGATCAGTTTATTAGCATGTATGATCCATTTCAACAGAATTTGTTGGAAAGCAGTTGTTATTGGGAAGAAGAATACAGGCCGTTTCTTTCAATTTTCTCCTCTCTTGATGTGGTTCTTTCATCAAGATTTTTGTCCTATTCCATTCAATCGTATGATCGCCATTGGATGTGAGGATATGTTCTGCAATTTTTGATCCGGTTATTTGTCGATTTCTGATGTAACTCTGATGTTCACTTTGGCGCACTTCCAATGGTCTTGACGTTTCACCTATATAACTATCACCACACGAACAAGGTATGTTGTAAACACAGTTTTTGGTACTTTCTTCGGCGTTTTTTGGTTTTGTTTGTGTTAGTATAGATCTCAGTGTATTTGTTGTTCTAAATGATGTTCTCACATCATACCTATGTCCAATTCATTTGAACTTTTCAGATAATCCGGGGACATAAGGTATTATATTGGTTGTGAAATGTGTAGGTGGTGGGAGTACTCCTGTTGGTTGTGTTAATTGGTTGTTTGATGGATTTTTGTTTTCAATGTCAGTGATTGTTTTTTCCACAAACTGATCCGGATGTGCATTTTCCTTGAGAACAGATTTTATGAGGTTTATTTCTTCCTGTAGATTCTGGTTGGAATTGCAAACTGTTTGGGCTCGATTATAGAGACATTTAACTATGCCTTTTTTCACACTGGCATGATGGTTTGAGTTGTAGTGTAGATATCGATTGGTATGCGTCTTCTTTCTGTGTACAGATGTTTCCATTCGGGATGATGATTTTTGGATCATGACATCTAAGATGGGGAGTTGGGGAGATTTATTTCTAATCTATTGTAATGTGTTTGAGATGCATAAGTATATAGTAACGCAATTATTCACAATTATCATTCAATTATATGTGCATTCCAAAACACAGTTCAATTCAAACCCCCAAGACCCTCGCGCTCTCGCTTATTTGAATCACGAGCGCTCGCTTGAGGCGATGCCACGATTCTCAGCCTTCTCCCTCTTGCACTTCTCATAGGCAATAATTTAGAAACTTCTTATGGCAATAACTGAATAGCTGTATGGCTACGCGTGTATCATTTTTGAATTACTTTTTAATAATATACTAGTTTTTCACAAAGTTCTGAATGGAGGGTTTTTAGTTATGCCTTAAAATGTGGTGTCCTCGGTAGCTAACTATAGGGATTACGTGTTGAACGTTGCTATTTTGAAGCCTTATGTCCCGCTTTCGGTGTGGTGAATGATTCCAAAAACTCAATATGATACAGGTAATAACGTTAACTGTAAGTGGTATAAATATAAACGCAATCTGATTGGAAGTGGATTTCACGACAACTACCTTAAGAGAATAATTTTCAAACAGTAAAATCATAAAATCAAAGTAATCTATATACATTTTGGAATGCTAACACAAAATTACCCTGAACGCACCAAAAAATAAGTTAAATCAGATGCCCAAAATGTGAACCTCCTGCAAATATGCATGCGACTGCTCTTTTTCACATGAACTCACGTACTCTTCGGAAAATTCCGGGACTGTTCCTGATAGTTTCGCAAAAAACTATGATGCGATTTCTTAACTGCTCTTCGGTATGAATTGGTGTGCTGCGAACCAATATTTTAAGATGACGCTACAGAAAATAATCAAAACTATTGAGGTCCGGGGACATAGGTGATCATGCCTGTGGTCCTCCGCGACCTATCCAGTGATTATTGTAATGCTGGTTTAAATATTCGCGCGCCAGAGCATTTTGGTTTGGAAGCAGAACGATTCAAAGACAACTAGCACATCCCCTTTTCCTAGAAGAAGAATTGCATGCTGAATTTCAACAAATGAAATGAAAAACTTCGTAATCATCCTAAATGTCCCACAGAAGCCATTTTTTTTGACTTCATCAATTAATAATTCCGTATAATTTAAATCGTTGGCCGCACAGGACATTATATTTTAATTTTAGGTTACTACTGCTACTACTACAAAAAACTAAAATTCGAAAAAAACACTGCAATTTGCAAGACTATAGAGCGAACCCCTTCACGTATGACTAGAAGCGGAAATCTTAGGCCTTGTCCTACTTGAGCGACCAGGCGGCGGCGGCGTTACGGGCAACGCGGGTTGCGCGAATGGAGCGTTGCGAAAAACGCGATCAGTGTGTTCTGCAGTTTCTCAGTGCGTATTGTCTGTAATGTCGCCTCGGCAAAAATTGTTGTTATTAGAAAATGCATACTTAAAATTTCGTGTTGCAAGCAGACCGATTCAAAGACAAAGCCAACCAGCATGCATGCATGCATAATCCACAGTCGATTTCTTACTAGAATGGGAACATCTTCATCAAAGCTGGCAATTATTCTTCGAGAAGCTGCCGGTAATTATGCCCATTCAACCTGAAATGAGGAAAATAGGGTCCAATGAAATAATCACCGCATATTCCAGCCCACACGTTGATGGAAAACTGCTCCTGGTGACGGGATTCAAAGATTGCATGTGGGTTTTCTGCAGCCCAAAAATGATTATTGTGGAAGTTTTGGATGGCGTTTCTGGAAAAATTGGCTCAATCGGTGGATAGAATTTCAGTATCAGTACACTTTTTGAAGAAACCATTGGCAAAAGTTCATCCATGATGGAAAGTAGCGGGGGACAAGTGCCTAAACCCGTTGAATGTAGTGGGGATATAATAAAAAGTCATGGATGATTTTCCAAACAAGAATATGTGAGATATTCAAATTGTTCCCAATTGAATTCAAAACCGCTACCTCAATTTCTGTTGTTCTAACATTACGTTGTACTCGTTTTGGATGATTGTCTGGTTCGGAACTTCCGTTTTCGCACAACCTTCCATGAATGATTGGAAATGTTCGTGCATCTGGAATATTTCTATTTGGAAAGCGCTCTCCATACAACCGCCTGGCTTCCAGTGCTTCACCATCTGCAAGCCCATACATGTAATGCATATCTACAAACAATTGTTAATTCTGGTGACTTAAATACGTGGCAAGTAGACTAGGTAGACAACTGTCAAAACTTTCTACCTTCTAGATACATTTTTAATCCTTGATAATACCCAATTTCATAACAACGTGCAAATGAATGAATTTAATTTTTTTATGCGAAAACCGTACGTCAGACGAAAAAAAATCATGAGACCAGACTTGCTCAGAAAGGAATGAGAATTTCAAAAATTATCGAGTACAAATCCCGCACGAACGCCACTGGTAAGAATAAAAACTTTTTTCTACTCCCGTATTATAATAGACGAATTAAATATCTGCTACCGATTTATCAATATTGTCCATTTTTAACCGACGAAACCAAAAAGGAGGAGGTTCTCTATTCGACCCGTATATTTTATGTTTTTCCATCATATTTTTTTATGTATGATCACGCATAACTTTTTACTGAGGCGTCCGATTCCGATAATTCTTCTCTCAGTGGATAGGGTGCACTTCGCCTTTGGTCCCGTTCGAATTTAAAAGATGAAATCCACCCCTAAGGGTAGCGAAATGGAGGATATTGATCACTCTCCCTTTGAATTCTGGTCCGTTAACCGATTCTATCAGGCATAACTTTGTACTGGGTTCTTCGATTTGGATGATTCTTTTTTTAATAGATAGGTTATACCTTATATTTGGATTTCGAAAAGAATTAATCACCCTCACGGGTAGAACAATAGGGGATAATTGATTTTTCACTAGTGAACATTAGCACACACATACGTAGTTGACAATGACAGATCGCTACTGACATTATTCTTGTTCCGTCAAAATCAGTATATTTTATGAGAGGATGGAATGATATACAAAGTAATGAAATAAACTAATGATGAGAAATAAAAAAATAATTTATATCACAACAAATAGTAAAAGTAGATAATCATATTATTTAACTGGTAATAGTTGAAGTAAGGTGGGTAAGTAACTATTTTGGAAGTAATCAAAAAACAAGTAGGTAGTGATTGGTAGATTTTAGCCACAAAAAATTGAAAAATAAAGTTTTCAACAAAAAATTAAACCGACGAAATACGGAACTGAGGAGTAAAAAATAAAAACTTTTTAACAAAAAATTAAACCGACGAAAAAATCAACTGAAAAGCAAAAACGAAAATAAACCTCCTTAGTCTAAATGAGCTCCCAAACTTATGTAAGTAACTGATTTTGAGTCGGCGCCAAACAAACTAGCAATTGAATTAGGTGAAGCGTAAAATGATGGCAGCGAGATGCACCGCTGCGTTTAGATGCCTTCTTTCATAGATAATGATCTTCGAAAATTGTTTGTTTGGCGCCGACTCAAAATCAGTTACTTACATTAGTTTAGGAGCTCAATTATCATTTAGACTGAGAAGGTTTATTTTATTTTTTGCTTTTCAGTCGATTTTTTCGTCGGTTTAATTTTTTGTTAAAAAGTTTTTATAACACAGATTTTCATTTCGAAATAGATTTTGGCCAATATAGACACGTACTTTTCATTATGAAACGAATTTTCGGCCTATTGAAACACGTACTTGGAGATAATCAAGTGGTATGTTTCTACATACTTGTTTTACATTTAGTTTTAATTGACATTCAAATACAATTCGTCAAACTACCTATAAACAGGGTGATTCAAAAGTACTTTGACAAATTTCAGGAGGTGATTTCTCACAATATTCGAATTTGAATTGTCCAGATGATTATATGTCCAGGAACGCTTCGCTTCCAAGATACAGGGTGTTGAAGTTTTATTTTTATTCTCGTTTTTTTTATTAACTTTCGAAATACTGACCTTAATCGAACGAAAATTGGTATTGAGAGGTTTTTTGAGGTATCGAATTCGAACCTGATGTTATTATTGTTCTTACTTGTAGGGGGAGCCACCTAAACGTCTTTTTTTTTTAAGATTCATAACTTTTTTGAGCTTACTTCTAGCACATTTTACAGTAAAACAATCCATTCCTCTATCATATCTACGTCAAAAATCTACCCCTGTTACAATTCGCTATAACCAACCGTTTTCTAGATATTTGAATTCAAGTCGATTATTTATAATGATGCGTGTTGAAGTTTTTTTTTTTTTTTTTTTTGAGAAAGGAGAAGTTGCATCGACCACGGTGGGTCATTAGCAACGTAATGGTACAGTAGCATTTCCATAATAACTCATATTTACATTTTGTTCACACTATTGGTCTGAAATTAGATTGCGTCATTTAAGTGCAAGTCGTTTAGAAAGTTCAGAAGATTAGAGATATCACAGCGGTCTCTTAGAAGGGATTTCATTTCTGGTTCCAGGCTGTATTTCCGTCTTGTTTCGTCGTACCTAGGACACTCCACTAGAATGTGTTTGACACTAACCGGCACTAGACATAAGTCGCAAGTTTTCTCTGGTTCCCTTTTGAAGATGTGGTCATGGGTGTATCTTGTGTGACCCATTCGTAGTCGTGACAGGATGACTTGGTGTCTTCTTTTCTGGGGAGATGTGGTCCATGGTTTCACTGATTTTTTTATTTCATTGAGTTTGGTATCTTTCTGTTGCCACTAATTTTGCCATTGTTCCCAAATCAGGTATTTAATGTAGCTCTTTGCGTCCCTTCTCTGAATTTGTTGGTTTGTAGGTTCCGTCCTTTCGCTTGCAGCTTCACGGGCCGCTATATCTGCCTCTTCGTTTCCGGGGATCCCGATGTGTGAGGGTACCCATACTAATTTTATTTCATTGTTGGGGTTGTTCGTGTGGTGATATATTTTTTCTTTTATGGCCATGGCGTTAGGATTGCTGCAATATACTTGTTCTAGGGTTTCGACAGAGCTGAGTGAGTCGGTAATGAGAGTTGCCTTTTGTATTCCATGGCTTGTGATGTATTTGACGGCTTGAAGGATGGCAAATATTTCACCACTGTACACACTGGTGCTTGGTGGTAGGGGGTATCGCGTGTTGAAGTTATTACCATTATTTTGCATTCTTCACAAGAATGCTGTGGGAATGAATTGGACGTTTGAGTAAGTAGATTTGGAAATTACATATTATGTGACAGTTAAACGTTTTGTTGTTTTGTTGAAGTTTCTGTAAGTTTTAAAATGCTAATTTAAAAAAAATGGATTATTTAAACAATAATGCTTATTTAGCCGATATGCATTTCGTTTATGGCCTTGCGGATGGCAATGCGCGTGAAGCAAGACGTATTTACCAGGAGCGATTTTCTAATCGAGTACTGCCTTCAGCTCCAACATTTACCAGTCTCCACTGTCGTTTGGCAGAAATAGGTTGCTTTGAGCGGGCAGCTGATATCATTGGGAGACCACGAGCAGGCCGAACCCTAGAATTGGAAGAAGCTGTTTTGAACGCTCTCGAGGAGAATCCAGAAACAAGTACAAGAATAATTGCTGGAGCTCTCAATTCTACCCAGTCCACAGTTTGGAGAATTATCCACGATCAACAATTTTATCAATACCATATTAAAAGGGTACAAGCTCTTTTGCCATGAGACTTTCCCCAACGCATTACTATGTGTCAGTGGTTTTTGAGAAAATTGGCTGGAAATCCTCAATTTTTAAGATATGTACTCTTCACCACGGACGAGGCAAATGCTGTCACAAAATTTTCATAACCACCATGTTTGGGCACTGGAAAATCCGCACGCAGTAAGTGAAAGACATTATCAGTATCAATTTTCTGTAAATGTATGAGCGGAAATAATTGATAATTACTTTATAGGTCCTTTCTTTCTTCCATTCCGACTGAATGACGCAACTTACAGAGTCTTTTCAGAAAATGAATTGCCCGGACTACTTCAGAATGTACCATTAGAAATTCGTATCCGCATGTGGTTTGTGCGTGATGGGGCTCCGGCTCATTCTAGCGTTGTAGGCAGGGAATTCCTTAACACTGTCTATCCAAATCGATGGATCGGTAGGGGTGTAGAAGAACCTAACCAGGCGTGGGCACCAAGGTCCCTAGATCTAAACCTGCTAGATTTTTATTTTTGGGGACATTTGAAATCACTAGTTTATAAAACTCCAGTAGCGAACGAGGAAGATCTGAGAAACCGAATAGTAGACGCCTGTGAAACAAAAAGAAACACACTAATAATATTTGAGCGGGTACGATATTCAATGACTAGAAGACTGAATGCCTGTATCTTAACTGAAGGTGGACCATTCATTTGAATACAATTTAGTTTTTTTTATTTTATTCTACATATTAAAAATTTCTTGAAATAAAATGTTGATATTTCTTGCAACTTTTATTAAAACAAATACAGATTTTGCTTGCACCCATGATACAAAAATAACTATTTCAAACGAGTCAAAATAAATAGAATAGGTAGCGCCCCCTACAAAAAACGAAAACTACTTACTTAAACGTCAAATTCATTTCCTAAGCATTCTTGTGAAAAATGCAAAATAATGGTAATAACTTCAACACGCATCGATTATTAAATAATCGACTTGAAATTTTCAAGTCCAAATATCTAGAAAACTGTTGCTTATAGCAACTTGTAACAAGGGTAGCTTTTTTACGTAGATATGATAGAAACATTGATTTTTCCACCGAAAAATGTGCTAGCAGTACGCCCAAAAAAGTTATGAATCTTCAAAAAAGAAAAAGACGTGTAGGCGGTGACCCCTACGGGTAGGAGCGATAATAACATCAGGTTCGAACTCGACCCCTCAAAAAACCCCTAAATACCAATTTTCGTTTTATTAAGGTCAGTATTTCGAAAGTTATTGAAAAAAACACCCTGAATCTTGGAAACGAAGCGTTTCCGGACATATATTTATTTGAACAATTCATATTAGAATTTTGTGAGAAATCACCTCCTGAAGTTTGTCAAAGTACTTTTGAATCACCCTGTATAAGTATGTCGAGCAGTGAAGAATTAGCTTGTACACCACCAGAAATTTCATTTCATTTTGGATTTTTGACTTCCGGTTTCGAATACAGGGACGGTTCATTCCAGCCTTTTCAGTATTCTTGGCTTGGTTTGATGTTCCTGTATAATCTTCTGGTTTTCTTGCTTATCTTTCTAGATATGACGAGAATTACATCCTGCAATTACAGCAGCATCGATTTTTCATTGTCATTTGTGAAATTTGTTGATTTTTTATCGAAAAGAGTTGCTAAGAGTAACTCTATTTTGGCATCTTTTTGACAGGTGTGATGAAACGAAATAATTTGGGCCCACTAGTTACCCCAATAACTTAACCTTAATTGAAGAGGTGAAATAATAATGGTATGAACAGATCATTATATTGAACTTGCTCTACACGCTAGATGCAGTGAAATCATTTGTGACCAAGAAACCACCCTTCAACAGCCCTTCCAGTACCCGGGCAATAAATTGGTGAAAGGACACAGCACACACCCAGTAAAGAAAGTGTACAAACTCGCCTCTCTAGTTTGTTTCAGGTTCACGAAAGGTGGCGCTACATTCGTATACCCTCGTATTAGTTATGACAACCTGGTGAAAGTTGTGCCTTTTGATGTCCAACAAAATTATCAGAGGAGCAAATGGAAAAATGCTCAATGAGATTTTGAACCAATTGATTGGTACATAATGAGAAGGGAAGGAGTCAATATAACTTATATTTAGATTTTCGCGTTCACATATTTGAGTTGGCACATATGTGCCCTTACCCTTACAACTCTAATTTTTGTTTAATTCAGAGTTAATTTCATTTAATAGTGACATGATGTTGAATTGTAGTACAGCCCGGAAAAAACCCAAAGAATGTATTATTCACAACAAAATACCGATACATAATGACTGATTTCAGTTATCTTCTCCATGATATTTTGAGACTTCCAATTTCACTGGAAATCTTGGTTGAAGACCCCAGCTAAGTTTTGAGAAACACCCAACATAGAAAATGAACAACTGACAGAATCATTTCATTCTCCACAATAATAAGCTCACAATTTTCGCAAGTAGTGCCATTTCCCCGCGAAACTAATATTAATCAGTTTAAAAACGATAAATTCCAGTTGAAACTTCAAAGTAAGCTTCGGAAAATGCTCATTGGCTCGGTTTATTAGAAAAATTCCATTCAAGACATAATTCATTCCAACGGTCTTGATAGCAACTGATATAAGTTGCAACTTTGGTGGAAAAATTCAAGAAACAGGGTGAAAACTTTGTCAGTAATACAGGAATGGCAAATCCAGCATTTTGAAATACCCCTGAACTCTCTGACACCTAAATGATAACCAGGCTGGTCGGCTGAAATACAATGAAATAATTAATAAATTTTTAAAAAAAAAAAATAAGGTTACCTTTATAGATTCAAAAGCTTGTCGCGCAAAGTTTTCAGTATGAATACAAAAGCGACAAGCTTTTGAATATATAACTCACGGAATAACCTACGTCACACATCCGAAGCAATTATTTTTCACTTTTTAGTGCATTTGAATAAGAGCTTGGCTTTAGAGAGTTTTTTCATTAATTATTATATTTTTAGTACTTAAGTACACCTCAATCTATGCATTTTTGTTGAAGCATCGTTATTATGAGGTCTTTTTTCCTGAGCTGTCTAGTCCTTCAAAGATGGGACCATCTTCAGATTAACTCATCCGCCATCTTGCATTTGCCATCTTCAATTTATGAGTTTTAACTTAAAAATCAATGATTTTCGACTAAATTCATAATCTTCGACCCCAAAAACCCCGACATACCAATTTTGAATCGAATCGGGCCATGATTACAAAACTCGTCCGCCATCTTGAATTTGTGGAGTTTGATAGAAAATTCTTGATTTCCGACCCCGAAAACCCCCACATACCAATTTTGGATAGAATCGGACCAAAAACACAGAGATCATCGGCCATCTTGGATAAAAGCTTGGCTTTAAAGAGTTTTTTTATCATTAATTATATTTTGTTCTTTTTAGTACTTAAGTACACCCTAATCTATGAATTTTTGTTGAAGCATCGTTATTATGAGGCCTTTTGTGCTGAGCTGTCTAGTCCTTCAATGATGAGACCATCTTTAGATTAACTCATCCGCCATCTTGCATTTTCATAATCTTCGACCCCAAAAACCCCGAAATACCAATTTTGAATCAAATCGGGCCATGATCACAAACTCGTCCGCCATCTTGAATTTGTGGAGTTTTATAGAAAATTCTTGATTTCCGACCCCGAGAACCCCCACATACCAATTTTGAATAGAATCGGACCAAAAACAAAGAGATCATCGGCCATTTTGGAGCCGCCATTTTAATTTTGTGAATTTTGGAGAAAAATTCATTATTTTCGACCCTGAAAACCCCCACATATCAATTTTGAATCGAATCGGACCATAAACCTAAATTTCGTTCGCTATCTTGGCCATCTTGGAGCACCATTTTGTTTTTTCTCTCACAAAAATTCCATAGGCCGCCATTCAAATTTCATAAATTCATAATCTCCGACTCCGAAAACCCCCACATACCAATTTTGAATCGAATCGGACCATAATCACAAAACTTGTGCGTCATCTTGGAGCCGCCATCTTGAACATAAAATTCATAATTTTTGACCCCAAAAACCCCACACATCAATTTTGAATCGAATCGGACCATGATCACAAAACTCGTCCGTCATCTTGGAGCCGCCATTTCGAATTTATGAATTTTGACAGAAAATTCATGATTTCCGGCCTCAAAAACCCCAAATACCAATTTTGAATCGAATCGGACCATAATTACAAATATCATCCGCCATTTTGAAGCCGCCATTTTGTTTTTTTCCGTAACAAAATCTCATAATGCATTGTTACCGGAATTATGAACACCTGCCAAATTTCAGCTCAATCGGATGCCGGAAAGTGCTCCAAAAATGGTTTACAATTTTGAACCCGAGAGAATGACAGAACGAATGACATACGATCGAAGCAACTCAAATGAAAGCTTCTCATAATAAGTGGTAGGCATTGATCAAATTATTTCCATGGAAAAATTTTGTGAAACTCTTTCGATTTTTTTGTTTCCAGTTACTTCATCATGAATTCCTTGTTATCCCTCTCTCCCTCTCTCTCTGAATGATATATATATATATATATATATATATATATATATAATTATATATATATATAATTATATATATATATATATATATATATATATATTGTTATGTTATGAAAGACCAGAAATTAATTTAAAAGGAAAAAAGAAATAATTTCAATAAAAAACCCACAAAAATAATAATTACTTACTAGTTAGTACATATTTTCAAGATTCTATTTCTTTTATGAAGCCTTTGTATGATATTGATAGATAAAAATATACAAATACTATAATGCAATCATTTTCATACATTGTCAAGATCATTACAACCTATAATTTTTTCAAAAGATAACAAAAAAGTCTAGATTTACAAAATCATCCTGAATAAAATATGATCAACAGAATTATAAGCTTGAAACATACACTATATGAAATTGTACCTAACTAAAAATAGCCAATGGGAGAACAACAAACTTCTTGATGACAATAGCCAATCAGGGAACAGTATGGTCAGATGTAAGATTTGAAATTGTGAGAAAATAAGAACGGAAAGGTGTCAGAGACAATTATCATTAAATATTGTACATAGTTTGTAAGAAAAGAAAACTATGTTAGTTAATAAGTTTTGACAAATAACCCCAAAGAGTGAAAATGTGACAACAAAGTGCGCGAATTTGAAAATTCAAATGAGATGGGAACAGGAGAAATGGTATCCAGGTGAGAGAAAACAAAGCGACGAGGAGATTGAAAATAATTTGAAAAAGAACGCCACGTTTGGTTTTGAGGGAAAGAAAAATTCAATAACTCCATCAATATAAGCAGCAATCTACATTACCTTTTTATGTACTCCATATGAAAATATTCCAAAGCTGATTTCTGGATTTGTATGGTTCCTTTTTGGTATTGGAGTTCCTAAGAGCAGTGGATTGAAGGGGGATCAAAATTCTTGGTGTGTATTGAAACAGAGACAATTCCAGCGACAGGTATAAACTTTTCTAGTGCACATCACGAACTGAATAACCTCACTAATAACTCATATCGCATCGGAAGAACTTTATTTCATTTGATTTTGAAATATTAAAGAAATTTTCAACCTTCAAATTAAAAGTGAGGTTGTGTATAATTTATTCGTCACCGTTTCTCATGATTGTCTTTGAAAATTTGTAGATCGACCATAGAATAAGTTATCTATCGTAGGCCAGGTTAATATAAGTTTTCCTGAATAAAGGAAATAATTGTTTTTTCGATACTTTCTCGTTTGTTTTCCACAATGATCTGCAACCGTACTTATAAACATTGAATAGATTTAAATTTGGCAGAAGCAGTGGCTCAATTGCCTGAAACGGCTATCTGAGACAAGAGGCGTACCAACTGAGTTTAGTCGTGGTAAGAAAAGTGATAACAATTGGCAGCAACGCGACGAGAGAACTGTGACGTTAGCTAGCAATTATTATTACACAGGAAATATAGTATACAGGGTGAAAATAATTTATCTATAATATCAATTTGAACCCAAGAGGGATAAAAATCGACAACAACATATTATTTCTACAAATCACATTTCATAACAATTTGGTTCCCAACTACGAACAGAAATTATTTGCAATCAACATTTTATAATAACAATTTATTTGATATATCAATATTACATAACAATATATATATATATATTTATATGTATGTATAAATATATATAATGTCGGTGAGGTTGATAGTATGTAGTTTTCATTTATCCTAAAATTAATAGCTATTTGGAACATTTAGACGACCTATACTCAAAATCTCAGGACTTACTTACTAAACTTTACGTCCAGTAGGTTTTTATAGCACATTCTTGATAAATTCGTCAACAAAAACAAGAATTCCTTACAAATAATCAGCTGCAAAAAAATGCGGGATACCCATATTAGTACCTGAACAGAGTCGGAACAATAATTTTATCAGCCCAAGAACGGAAACGGTAGTAACGAGGTGGGTAGGATAAGTAAAGACACTATGCTTTTCTCATACCAAAAGCCCTCGTTTCTCAAGGGGAGTTGTCAGGGAAACCTTTGACATTTATTGAAGCATGTGGAACATTTTTTTTAAAAACCCATTGTGTTTCATTATTTTCTAGAAATGATATTGGGAACTGAATTTATAATTCCTTTGTGGTGATCACATTTTCATCTCAATAATGATTATTTGCTATGTATAGTTGACATTCTCGAGTAGGTAGAAACATTTTATATTGGGAAAACGAATTTTAATTTGTACATAAATATGTTGTTTCAACTACAAATGCTTTGAGAGGAATCTTGAACACAAAAAAATTCGAGCGAACGAAATAAAATATACTCACAAGAGCGCGAAGGAGTGAACATTTCTGCACAGTTCTGTGATCCTATTGCATAAACATTCCAAAATCCAAGTCCAAGTTTTTTTTTCTGATGTAGATACAGCAATGTAACTTAACTCTTCCAATATAAATTGAAGACATAATATATGTTTTGATCATTGAGAGTATTGACATCTCCGAGAAATATTACCAGTCGACTTCCTTTTTTTCGAGAACCATAAGACTCCGTACGGATATGTGGTGTGAGATTTTAGTGTTTGGTGTGAAAACACTAGCCTACTCACTTAACCTTTCCCTTCTTCGCCGCGATCAGAGTCCTGGAACCATCTTGTAGACATAACGTCAGGATACCAGGCAATCTCACTAGTCTCGAGTGGCAAGTGTAACTTCCAATGTGAGAAAGACGAATACTTCAGATCAAGTGGAAGAAATTTTTGCGAAAGTACCATTGTCACCAAGTTTTCTGGGTATAAAGTACTGGCAGTACTTGATTGAAAGCTTCGAAAATACATACTCGGTCGAAGGAATTACTCAAAGATCAACACCTCGTATGACTCTTTCACCAGACCACTAGAGGAGAGGGATGTCAACACCTCACCGATCAATTAAATTAAATCAATGCTGAAAATCAGAATCATTGTGCCTACTTTTGGACAGGAAACCGTCAGGATGACAACTGAAAAAGTTACTCCAATGACGAGTTTCATCACAACAGATGGAAATCTGACTGGACATCTGAGATCCTGGAACACTGACGCAAGCTCTTTTTAACCGACGAAACCAAAAAGGAGGAGGTTCTCTATTCGACCCGTATATTTTATGTTTTTCCATCATATTTTTTTATGTATGATCACGCATAACTTTTTACTGAGGCGTCCGATTCCAATAGGGTGTACTTCGACTTTGGTCCCATTCGAATTTAAAAGATGAAATCCACTCCTAAGGGTAGCGAAATGAAGGATATTGATCACTCACCCTCTGAATTCTGGTCCGTTAACCGATTCTATCAGGCATAACTTTGTACTGGGTTCTTCGATTTGGATGATTCTTTTCTTAATAGATAGGGTATACCTTATATTTGGATTTCGAAAGGAATTAGCCACCCTTACGGGTGGAAAAATAGGGGATAATTGATTTTTCACTAGTGAACATTAGCACACACATACGTAGTTGACAATGACAGATCCCTACTGACATTATTCTTGTTCCGTCAAAATCAGTATATTTTATGAGAGGATAGAATGATATACAAAGTAATGAAATAAACTAACCAGAACAACGAAAATAATTTATATTACAACAAATCGTAAAAGTAGATAATCATATTATTTAACTGGTAATAGTTGAAGTAAGGTGGGTGAGTAAGTATTTTGGAAGTAATCAAAAAAGAAGTAGGTAGTAATTGGTAGATTTTAGCCACAAAAAATTGAAAAATAAAAACTTTTCATCAAAAAATTAAACCGACGAAATACGGAACTGAAAAGTAAAAAATAAAAACTTTCCAACAAAAAATTAAACCGACGGAAAAATCAACTGAAAAGCAAAAAATAAAATAAACCCTCTTGGTAACTGATTTTGAGTCGGCGCCAAACAAACTAGCAATTGAATTAGGTGAAGCGTAAAATGATGGCAGCGAGATGCACGGCTGCGTTTTGATGACTTCTTTCATAGATAATGATCTTCGATAGTTGTTTGTTTGTCGCGACTCAAAATCAGTTACTTACATTAGTTTAGGAGCTCAATTATCATTTAGACTAAGAAGGTTTATTTTATTCTTTGCTTTTCAGTTGATTTTTTCGTCGGTTTAATTTTTTGTTAAAATTTTTTTATTTTTTATTTTTCAGTTCCGTTTTTCGTCGGTTTAATTTTTTGTTAAAAAGTTTTTCGATTTCCATTAGCGTCATCACCTAGTTTTCTAGTTACATGTCAGCGGTATATTCGTTACCAGATTGTTGGAAATGTCAAACTACAGAATTTATGCAAGGTAGACTGATTGATATTATTGTTATGAAAGTGACTCTGGGCCTGCATCACAATTTGGAAAATAATCTGAATAATTTTTCTTGCCTGTCGACCAATCCCTCTGATAGATGCTATGATATGGCTACTCCTTACCAGATCAAGTGCCCAGACACTCATACCCTTACGCCGGCCCTGATACAGTGCGAAAAACAAGAAACCGTCCGATCTGACTAATACGTTATAAATTACAGGTAGATGATAATTATGTTGTCTGCAAAGACATTTCTGATTGGATAATGATATTGACATTGCGCATTGTGTGTTATTAAATCCTTGTTGGTCTTCGTTCTCAACCTATAATCAATGAAGGAAACACGACTCCTCGTATCAGTCATCTTAATGCCTCTAGTTTTGTAGTAATTTTCCTGGTCAGATGCGTCGGAATGTGGGCTTGAATTGGGGTAATGAGCCTTGATTGGATGCTTATGATTCTCATTGTGTGCGCTGGGAATGATGATATTCACGGAGATCAGCGTTTTTTCACTGTGATTGATCATGAATTCTGCTGATTACAAATGCTTTTCGAATACTTGACTCCATTGAAATGTTCTGAGAGCTCAGTGTTATTTTAAAAAGGCACGTTATCACTGTGTGATTTTATTAAAAAACTAGTCGGGATATCGGGAGGCTCATACCTTTTTATAATAATAATGATAAATGCTTTTTTCCAATACTTACGTCAACAATGTGTCATTTTTGATGACTTTTAAATGTCAAATTTTGTCAAATCAATAGTTTCGTAGATAAAAATTGACATATCTATGTTTTTCTTCGTTTATTTATCTGCGAGTTTGTCTGCATGGTTTTCAAGAGGATTCCACTTTTTTATAAGATATTTTGATTCGATTCCAGAATTTGCGAAATATTTGTGAAAATGTTAATGGAAAAAAAGCCATATTAAGTAGTTCAAATAGAATTTCAAACAAAATCTCTCATTTCTTCTTTCAACTTCCAATAGTTTATTCCTCATAGTTAATTTTCAGTGATGAATCGGTTGAAAGGACCATTATTGAGACAATTTGACCTATCGCAGGCTAATTGTCTTGACATTCCAATTTTCGACTCCTAAATATTTTTTTTTACAATACTGGTTAATCTGACATGAATATGACATAAAATTCAACTAAGCTCTATTCAGCGCCGACCTATTCGTAGGTCAAAATGACGTCAGTTCAGCCAACCAACCATAATGTTCATTGAGATAATGTGATTTTAACGAAGTACTAAACTTTTTCTAGTTTCTAGTTGAAACTTCGCAAGGATACAAAAACTTATGAAATTGATTATTTAAGAGATAAAAATTATTCCAAAATTCAGAGAGAAGTTTTCATCGCTTGTGATTCACATTTTGGATTTTTTTTCTCAGTACTTACCTATACCTGGAATGTAAAAAACTTCATTCTTCTATTACTGATGCTCTTTCAAATATAACCTGTTTCGTGATATTTTTTACTGCCGAATTTCAGAAATGAAAAAATTCCTCCTTGGCAAAACTTAACATAAAATTGAAGAGTTCTGCTGTATTAACAGCTACATAGATTGAAATTATTCAAATATTTAGGAGATTGTTCTAAGACATTGGGATCCAAGCCCATTATTCGTTATTCCGTTTGCTGTCATCCGTACAGTTTTGTTTGCGTGATGCTCGAATGAACAAAACACGACAGAACTATTTCGTATTGACTACAAAATCACAACCAAGTAATAAAGAACATAACAACTCTTACAGTATATAGAATACCATGTAGAGATTGCCAAAGTACCTATATAGTTCAAACAAAAAGTTCTCAGAAACTGACATGACAGTCTTGTCCAAACACGAAAAAAAATCAACCTAAGTTTGACACTAACGCCTTCGACCAAGGAAAGAAATCCAAGAATAAGAACATTCCTTGAAATGATACATATAAAAAAAGACCCCAACAGTATTAACAATAGAAATGATATCGAAAACTTAAGCCAGATTCATAACAAACTTTTTTAATCTGTTTATATTGGTTTAAATGAAAACTGATCTTTACATGTTGCCATAAAAGTACAGTAAGGCTCATATAACTCAATCTTCTAAATAACCCAGTCTTATCCAAACACGAAAAAAAAAATCAACACTGGTTTGACACTAACAACGATGAGATTTCGAGCAAAGAAAGAAATCCAAGAGTAAAGACATTTCTTGAAATGATACATATAAAAAAAGACCCTAACAGTTTTAACAATAGTAATGATATCAAAAACTTAGGCAAGTTATATAACAACCTTTTTTTATTTTTGTTTATAGTACTTAAAACATAATTAAAACAGATCTTGACATGTTGCCATAAAGATACAGTGAGGCTCATATAATTTAATGAAGAATATCACCAACTTTTGATTTTTACCGTACAATGCACTCTATTGAAAATGAAAAAATACCGTGAAAATATTTTTTTGATGCGTCTTATAGTTTCCGAGATATTTAATTCTTTAGCAGGCGTGCGACGACGCAGAGTCATCGGCCGCTGTGACGTCACTTTACAACGGTCGGTCAGTGCGTGCTATGCTTCCGAGCTGTGTCTATGAAGTTTGCGTCGAAAATTCATAAAAATGTCGAATCCAGAAACTAGAAAATCGTGTATCATGCCAAAGTGTTTAAATAAAACTACTAATGCACACGAAAAGTTGTTTTTTATTATTGCTTTCGAGCCTAAAAGTCGAAAGAAATGGATGCAAATCATGATATGCTGGGGTGATTTGGCATTTCACTGTACAAATATTCCTTTTAACTTTTGCAAATCCAATAGCGTCGTCGCCGAAGCTGTTTCTAGCCGATCTAAAATAAAATAAACGTAAGTTGATCTAATATATAAAAAATGAAATACATAAAAATGCACTTATTCACGATCACATGAAAGAGAAAATTAATATGAGAGGTTTTTCATCTTAGCTCAATAATATTTAATAGGTGTAGTCGTGTGCATCCTAATAATAACCTACTAATGAAAAAAATATTTCATGGGTTCAAATTTCAGGTTAGGTTTATTATGTTAATTTTTTGTTACATTATATATTAAAAAAATACGAAATGTCATGATCCAAACTATGTAGGTACAATAACACAGTATTATTTTTAATAAGTCCCACCATGTTACAAATACCTACGCATTCTTCCTTCTCAGGAACTTAATGTCAAGTAAAATGTTCATAGTATCAATATGACGTACATTTATAAAACACTAGTAATGAGAAATATGTACTTATAGGGATTGAAAGATTTATGATAAAATGTAAAATGTTATTAAGTAATACTTACTTTTGCATTTTTACTCCTCGCATCTCGGCGGCCAAGAAATCGTAGTTATTTGAGAAATAGTGGGCAACCATTCACCCGTCTATTTCAGGCAAGTAACCAGATTGTCCTTTTTCAAAACCGTCATCCATATCTAATATTATACTTATAACACTATTGTTACACTGATTCACATAAAAACTTGAGTTAAAAACGTTATTGTGGTCGAACATCCGATAGCAAAGCAATGATTGAGTGTACGGTGAGAACGTTGCGTTGTAAAATGACGTCACGCAGGCATGGCGCTCGCCCGAAATATTTGAATAGAACGCAAACTAAAATTGTCATAACTTCAACACCACTCACTTGATTGAAATGAAACAAAAAAAGGTGTATTTCTATACATTTAGGCTACACGGTCATGAAGTTTCAAGTCATTTGACAGACCCAGTGACATTCTTCATTCTCTGAATAATCCATTGTATTCATGAAGTGAGAAACCATGAAAGATAAACCATTCCCGATAACAACGAAATCACACATCTCAACCACATTCGTACAATACGAAAGCAAAAATATAGATAGAATATTTGTGTTTCAACCTAAAGATGACAAAATTATGTCGAAACGTCGTTAAAAAAAATTCACATTCGACTGAATCATTGGTACATTATATAGAGAGCAGTAGTTTCTTTGAAAGAAATTTAACCCTTATTTGGTAGCACTTGGTTGCGAAGAAATGTGGTTTTATTGTTAAATATCCTGTTCCCGTTATCTGAGCGAAATAAATTTAATACCCAGTCTAAGCATAACCTTTCAAACAAAAAACAAACAAACAGACAATTACAATTTTATAATAGTATAGATAAAAAAAATCGTTACAACCCCACCCTTTGTAGGGAAGAGGCCTGTTTTAATTCCATTGCCTGCAGTATTATAAGCTGGGGGACTGTTTCATTTTGGAATTACCATGTTTCGTGGACTCGAGTATTTATTGTAAAGTTTGTCATTCTAGAGAGAGTGTTCTTTTGGAATGAGAAATTTAAGACACAATGAATACTACTTCAGTAGAATATAAATGAATGCATTGAACTCAATATAAAATATGATTCATCGAGCAATGAATGTATCGCATACTATCTACACCCCGTAAAAACTGAAGGTTATCGATTGCTATATCACAGAGTTATGAATGAAAGTCCGTCAACCGCAAGAAAACGTGAAATGAATGGTGGTCAATTTGAGAAAGATAACAATAGTTCATTATTGATTTCGATGGCCTGTCGATTAGGCGAAATCCAAGAATCACAGGTGATGCATCAATATCATTGTCATTCATAATCGACGTCCTACTCATATCCGGTTTCAGGTTTGTACATGACAATGTTGGATTTTTTGGGGGTGACCTCGACAATATTCCCAGTTAGTCATCATCCTAAATATTTGAAAGAATGGGACCGATTGAAATATTTGGAAATGTGTGCAAAATTGCCATTTTGTGCGAGTTGTATACTATATTTTTTCTTCGACAACCTACTACTCACGTATAATATTCTAATAAACATAAACAATATGCGAATTTTTTTTATTGCTTTAAATGCACGAAATTGCGAAATTGTTAATAAAATTTGAATGTGCAGTTATTGAAAAACATTTCTGGAGAACTTGTGGGAAGGTGGATACTTATATTTTTTTCATATTGACAATTTGTCGTCGTTGAAGTTGACGGCATTTAACAATTATCAATTCCTGAAGTCGATGGTATATTTCAAACAATCGTGTATTGCATTTTCAAGTTTATTTTTCCCCGATTCATCGATATATCCCTCAGCGACTGCTGTGGACGTTTCAACGTGGTTATGACACCATCATTATCAACAAGATCTGTTGCAGAAGATCGGCGAAAGCAGTGCCTGTTATATAATTCGTGGTTTGGCAATTTTAAATACTATAGTCCGGTCAATTTAGACCAAAAAATGAGAGTGAAGTTACATAAAGTCCCAACAAGCTGAATTTTCGTGAAGTTGTTCAAAACATAATTACAAACAATGTCTAGAAGTTCCCCATCATTCCCCTGTAAGGAAAAAATTTAATTCAAGGTCAAAGGTAAAAAAAATGAGTTTTTCGCGATTTTCAGCAAAACGGTAAGTTTTATCATGAAAGTACCTCAGACAAAAATTGTAGATCATAAAATTATCTATAAAAAAAGTATCAATACTTTTTTTCTTACGAGCCACCGTTTCTGAGATATAACGATTCTAAAAGTTATAAAAGTTGTTATCGTCATAATATGCATGAGTACGCCACGTATATACATCTAGAGTTGTAAAATTTTATATAATATATATATATATATATTAAATGTTTAAATATTTTTCTATCGGTCATTGTAACTTATACTTACAATATAAAATATACATAAGTTTTAACTACAAGAATATCAGGTAAAAAGAAACCCAGTCCCTTAATCTTTAAGCCAGTGTAACTTCGAGACATCTGTCTCTTGTTTCATTGTGTACGTGGCTAGGGTCTTTACCTGCTATAATAAATGAAATACCGTTAGTCTTGAGCGTCACTCTGTAGTGAAAACACGTGTTTATTCTAACCTATATTGTGCTGTTTTGAGTTTTATATTGAAAATGTCTGAATATTGTTTTATTTGTGCTAAACTTTTAACTGAAAGTGAAGTTGTTACTGTTGAACGTGGTATGAAGACATTAATTAATGCAAAAATCAGAAATCTGTGACAATACATGAAAATTGCCGTAAAAATTATACTCGAAAGTCTTCTATTGCTGCAGCTAATAAAAGACAACGTGAAGAACAAGAAGCCAGTACATCCACAGCAAGTCCTCCTCGTACTAGATCTTAGATAAATACGTTCAATATGTACGTAGACATTTTGGTTCCAGAGTTACTGTCGTATTTGATGGCTATGATGATTGCAAGAGAAATATCAAAGCTGCAGAACAACGTCGTCGAACTTTAGCAACATCTTCATCTTCTGACATTTTATTTGATGAACTTATGACAGTCCCAACCAGTCAACAGAAATTTCTTACTAATACCCACAACAAGTCTCGGTTCATTTCAATGTTGAAAGAAAAGTTTACGGCTGAAAATATATTGGTAAAACAAGCTAATAATGATGCTGATGTATTGATTATTGAAACAGCAATAGAGCAATTCAATTTGACAAATACAACTATTGTTGTTGGTGAAGATGTTGACTTACTTGTATTACTCACTGCTCGAACGCCAACTGAAAAAACTATTTTTTTCTTAAAACCAGAAAAAGCTCAGCATCAATCAGCTATATATTCATCAAAAAGTTTATTTACTTTTGTAAAGTGTAAAGATCATGTACTATTTTTACACGCAATAACTGGCTGTGATACGACATCTGCATTTTACAGGAGGGTAAAACAGCAGTTTTCAAAATGTTTGAAAACAAGATTTAATTCAATGTGCTGAAGTTTTTAAAAAAGTGATTCAACTCAACAAGAAGTTATTACCAACGGCATCCGCTTTCTTCTTTCTATGTACGGAGCTCCTAAAAAACTACCTGTTTAGATAAACATCGATATGCATGTTTCGTTAAAATACTAAAATAAAAAACAAGTTCAATTAGCTTGTCTTCCTCCAACCTCAGTTGCTGCTCACCAACATCTTCTTCGAGTATATTACCAAGTTCAAGTGTGGCTTGGTTATCAGCTAGACCCTACAGACTGGGGTTGGAAGTTGGTCAACAATATATTAGAGCCAGTTCAAACTTTACTTCCACCTGCGCCAGAAAAACTGCTGAACACTATTTTTTGCAACTGCAAAAAGGGATGCAGTGCTAAATGTGGTTGCAAAAAAGTCGGTCTGTCTTGTTCTTTGGCATGCACAAATTGTCAAGGCCGGTCGTGCTCTAATATTGAATCACAAACAATGGAGGATTCGTTTGACTCCGACGAAGTATCATGCGATACATCGCTATTGACGCAATTTACTTGCATCCAAAATGAAGATGAAGAAGAAGCAGGAGAAGAAGAACAAGAAGAAGAACAAGAATTTGAAACTTACGAATAAGACGAATAAACTTCAACACTTTTTTTTCGTTTACATCGCTTTTATCTTTCCCAATCTTTGAAAATTTCCGTTATTTTGCAATAGTTTTACATTAAACAGGATCACAACTGACCCGTGGAGTAGGCCTACTGGGGAAACCACGTTAACAAAAACGCGCTAAGTACACTACCTCATAGGTGGCGTGGAAACGTGTGCATATTATGACGATAACAACTTTTAGAATCGTTATATCTCAGAAACGGTGGCTCGTAAGAAAAAAAGTATTGATACTTTTTTTATAGATAATTTTATGATCTACAATTTTTGTCTGAGGTACTTTTATGATAAAACTTACCGTTTTGCTGAAAATCGCGAAAAACTCATTTTTCTGACCTTTGACCTTGAATTAAATTTTTTCCTTACAGGGGAATGATGGGGAACTTCTAGACATTGTTTGTAATTATGTTTTGAACAACTTCACAGAAATTCAGCTTGTTGGGACTTTATGTAACTTCGAATGTCTAAATTGACCGGACTACTAAGCAATGATTTCTCTTACGAGTCCGAGTTCATTCAGGACTATTCCATGAACGATATACTTTTTCCTAATAATTAATTGAAAACCGAAGAATATTAACATTTGGAGGGCGAAGATTCAATCATGTTTTGTAAACCTCATAATAACGACCGGTGACTGTAAAATTTCGTACAATTGTTGTTCTAGTGTCTGGTATTGTTACCAAAGTGGGTGAACCCAAATCAGTGATATCATATGATGATGATATCTATTTGATATAATTCGCACCTTCTACATGCACCCATTAGGACCATAATTGATGTTCGTACAATACAAATTAGTATAAATGAATATTTGTCATGCCATGGAAATATAAAACTTACTTTTGTCGCTAAATATATTCCGTCTGGAGCTTCTTTGATGGATATTTGACAATACATATCTCTATTATTATGGATATTTGAAATCGTTTTCAGCATTCAGCATTCCATGAAGAAGAACTTTTGAATTTTTCAACAAGTAGCTTAAATAAACCACTGAAACGTTACCAGAAAAAGTTTTCGAATTTTGATCTCTTGTCCATAGCAAAAATGTTATGAGCGGATTGCTTCTGTTATGTTTGGAGTTAACAACTCGATATCACTTCCACTTTCCATTGTTAGTAGATTTATTCTCAATAACTACGTAATTATCCTAAATGTATCTATAAAAATGTTGACAGAAATACGGATGACACATTCAAATATCTCGTCGCTAGTGTCATATTCACAAGGCTCCTTGCAGAAAAGTACTTTTTTCTACGACAGTGCATTTTTACCCACTTTCCCGCACGCATTTCAGTTTTGAAAGTGTCACTTTCCCTCACTAGTGCGGGAAAAATCACTTTCCCCCACTAGTGCATGAAAATAAAGATATGTCAAATTGAACGTTATTATATACATTTCATTAATGTTACCTGTATTTATTACTATTTTTACTAATTTAGGTTTCAATATTTAATCTAACCTAGACTTTATCTCTTGTTTCTCTATTTTTTATTTATTGGACGATTTGTTATGACAACCAAGGAATGTCAAAGTTTCAAGTCGAAGCGTCGTCAAAGTGACAAATGGTAAGATGCCGGCAGACATCGCTACCTTTTTACGCCTACCTAACCCAGAACGTTACACAGGTCACAGTTTCAGACATTCCTCGGCAACATTTCTAGTAGTTTCAGGTGGAGTGATAACCAACATAAAACGTCTTGGAGGCTGGAAGCCAACTGCTGTTGCTGAAGGTTACCATCTCAAATAAAATTCTTTCATGAACTAACAACTTGCAACCGATGCCGTCTCCGTCGTCGCCATCTTCATGCAATCTACGAGTGTTACGCTGAACAGCCAGTTACCACTAACTAACTCTGCTGGATCGGCTATTCTAACTCATTTTAATAATGCAACAAAGTGTATATTCAACATTAGTATTCATTATGATTAGTAGATTTTTATTTAATGTTCTATATGTTGAAATAAAATATATATTTTTATTATGCATTTGAAATATGTATGCGGTCGTTGAAAAAATAACTCACGCGTAAAGTGTCTTTCCCGCACTTGACTGCTTGCCCGAACTCCGCTCCGCGTCGTTCTGGTTAATGGCAGTCGCCATGCGGGAAAGTATCACTTTCCGCACTTGTTAGGAAATAGTATATTACATTACTAGTGCGGAAAGTGACATTTTTCACACGAGTGGGAAATATTGTGGCACGAGGCGTAAGCCGAGTGCGTCAATCACACGAGTGTAAAAAATCACTTTCGCGCGAGTAATGTACGCTATTTTTTCTACGACCACCTATTTTATTGAACAATATGTAAATATTAGATCGTATATATTGAGTTGCCTGACTAATCTTACGTTTTATATGTGACAGTCTATGTTTGAGTATTGTTTCAATAAAAAGTGCACATGAATTTAGAATTACTTTTATAGTGAAATAAAGAAATAACGATAATTAACGTTTATTTGAAAAAATTACAATAAGTAAGTACTTATTAGATACAACTGGGGAACAAATTGAATTATCTGGTTGCACATTTAAGATACAGGTAGTTCGTATTAAAACAAACTACTGAAATGATTATAAATTAACAGTTTAAGCTTTCGTTGCTATCCTTTAATTATATGAACTTTAAAATTAGCTAAATTTTGTTTTAATATAATGAATATACATATATCATAATTCTATTGATGTAAATCGACTCACGAGATATACATATCTCTGATATCGTTAGTTCAAATCTAAATTAGCTCAGATGGAAGAGTATACGGTAGATGACCGCAAGGTTGTGGGTTCGATTCTCGGCGTCAACATTTTTTTTTCTTCTTTTCTTTATTTTCTACAAATAATTAGTTTTTAGTCCAGTTTTTATGTAACTAATATCAATAAGGAAGAGCAATTAATAATTATATCTGTAAATCTTACAGGATTCACGGACTTGAAGGCTTATTGACAGCCGTGCGGAAAGTTATTTTCCGCACTAGTGCGGAAAGTACTTTCCGCACGTGTGAGAATGAAGGTCACTTTCCATGGGAGTAGAGAGTGCGATATGTGTTACTTTCCTATGTGGTCGTAGGAAAATATCTATTTCGTACGATTTCAAAATACTCAGAATTATTCAAACGAATTTCCATATTTTGTTCCCATATCACGTCAATCGACTGAACACAAAACGGTGGTAGACAATTTCTTTCTTCGTTGAAACCATTCTGGTTGACTTGTATTGCTCATACGGGTATATTTGAATGACACGGCAATACTCTGATGGGACATTGAAGCAAAATTTCAGGTAAACTGAGCTCAAAAATGTATATGCGTGTGTTTCTGCAGATTTCATTTTGATAGTTCGAATCATATTGGTCCAAAGATATTGTGAAAATTTTGGAAGATACAGGGGAATTCCTATATTCTTTAACTTTTGCGTATAAATTTTTAAATTGGTTGACACTAGCGAATGACAAGTTCATCCATCTAAGATACATGGTACGTTCATTCTACGAGTACATTCTCTCGTTACCATAGAATCGAGTAAATAAGTAGCGATTGTTAACTTCAACAAAGCAGAATTTTCAATTTGATCTGAAAAATTAACAATTCAGAAGATTCATCAAGTGACATTCCATCAAAAATCTTGCGGGCTGCCGATTCTAGTTAGTTCCAGAAAAGTCTCGCTGGCGTTATCAGAAAGAATTTGCAGCATTTGAGTTGTGGTGTAAGGCGAAAAATCACTGAAAGAAGAGGTATTCATAGTATACTTTCACCACTTATCAAGGAATCTTTGCCAGTCCACCTTGGGGTCGAAGTACTCAATGATTAAACTTATTGTAAAATTGAAGAAAGACATCGATATAAGCAAATATTGTAAACTAACGGCATATATGAAGAGACTGAACGAAGGTTGCAAACCCAAGAATTCGAAAGTTTTTGAAAAACAGGAAGTCGATAAATTCCTATTTGATGCTCCAGACAACGACTTCCTCTTGATGAAGGTGGCTACCATTTTTGGAATCGCTGTTGCGTGCCGTCGCGAAGAATTGATGAATATGACGATAGACGATATTGGAGACAAAAACATGTTCTTGTTATTACCATGCCGAACACAAAAACCAACATTATGAGAAAATTTGTGGTTAGCGATCCCGAAAATGAAAGAATAAGCTACCTAGAATTATACAAAAAGTATGCCAGTCTGCGTCCTGCTGATGCTCATGATGGGCGGTTTTTTCTCTTCCTCAAATCAGGAAAAAGCACTTAACAATGTGTGAGAGTCAATACTTTTGGCAAAATGTCATCAAACATTGCTATGTACTTGGGCTTCCCAAATCATGAGAATTACACCGGTCTATGTTTCCGGCGGTCGTCAGCCACAATATTGGCCGACCCTGGGCATGGTGGATGGAAATCTACGTCTGTGGCAGAATCATAGAAATTCGCTCGTGAATAATAAGAAGATCGCTCATCATATTCTAAAAAAACGTTCAAACACTCCAATACCAAGCTCCAGCTCCCCATCGACATCAGTTTCTCCCCAGTCGATAATTCAGCGAAAATTCAACAGATTTCTTTTATGGCACATCTAAGGAGAGCCGATCTGCGTTAAATTTGCATAATGCTACCAATTGTACATTTAATTTTAATATTATTCATGATTAGTTTCAATTGAAAATGAATAAAACGTATATTAGGTATCCTTTATTTCTCATAAAAAATTGAGATATAATATATTATACTAGTAGGAAAAATGTTGTACCTAACACATGCGGAAATGGTCTTTTCCGCACTTAACGGCTTTACCAAACTTCGCTTCGCGTCGTTCGGTCATCTGCCGTCACGTGCCAAATAGTACCACTTTCCGCACGTGTTAGGTAAATAACTATTATCGTCTGCCATTTATAATATTATTTTGGAAAATATTTTTCGCCATTTAAGCTTGTAGCCATAATATTCTTTTCCATTAATATTTTACATTAGAGCCATAATTTAAAAAAATAAGCCAAAATAACTTTCTCGGAAACATCAAATGCTCTTTTTTCCGGGTACCAGTTGTAAACTTTTCGCGAAATTAGGGTGAAGAGCGCAACTTCAGCTTTGCGTTTAAAATATGAATTTTGAGAGTCATTAGAATTTTTCTTGGAATCACACAGTCTTCGACGTTCAAGCTTCCGAATGTAATTGATACTGCAGCACTTCAGAAAAATATAATTTGTCAGCTTCATAATTAATGAAATTTGTCAATATTCACAACTCATCTAGCCACCACCTAACACAACATGTATGTGTACGGTGATTTTAATATAGCAGTAATTATTGACCAAACCGACAAGAATAGCGATTTTGTTTTAATAAAATAACTTTTGAAACACGTTTTCACGAATGATACATTTTGCAAAGTGAGTGTTTCATTTCATCGAAAATTATCGAGTTGTGGGCTGACAACACTTATTTTTCACCACTTATATCTAATAGAGTTAGTTCATCGAAATACAAATTTTCTCAAGGTCCATATGCCTCACAACTGTTCCCTACAACCAACCGATTCTCAAAATTGTTCGTTCTATCTACAATTTGCTGAATTATAGTTCAATCATTAGGAAGGGCAGAAATGACTTTCTAATATATTTTTTAGGCGGATTGTTTCAGTCATGAGAACAGGTTGCCAATATTTTATTTAATGGGATATTAGTACGGTATCTTCATGAAAAATGTATGAAAAAAAAAATATTCGCTCTGGCATTCCCAATTTGAATATTAGGTTCAATGATAGATTAAAACCACCAGAACTCGAGGGTGTTTTTTGAATGTTCATAATCCTATCAAATATCAGTCATATCAAGAATGTCCATTAGAAAATTTCAAATCCAAACTAAAAACATATATTTTATCTCTAATAAAAATATCCAAATTTCCTAATTCATAATATTCATTCAATATTTTTGACACTCATTGCTCATTTAATTATCCAGTGCAGTACCACCAAGGTTGAGTGGAGGAGCAGCTCCGCTCTTTTCCTGAAAATTATGTTCAAAGTAATAACAAAAGTTGTATTAGATTGCAAAAATGGAGACGGTTATCATAATTTATCGTCAAATAGAAATCAAGAAAATTGGAGAGTGACTGTGGGGACATACTCTTCAGTTTTTTTTTTTGCAGGTAGCGCTGAATTGTATTCAGTGAAAATCTTGCATCTGTCTGACCCACTATTATAAATATTTTGTTGGAAATTACCGCTCCGTAAAAAACAGCTCATGAAAACGTATTTCCCTGGCGGCTCGTTAATTCTATACGAAGTTTCCATGGAGTTTCAACGGAAGTAACACTTTGTTGTTCTAGAGAAGATATGATAATGAAGGATACAACAACCTCTGAAAGTTGAGCCTTCCTTACTTGAGTTCAATTTCAACCCAGATCGAATATGTTTTTTTAAAAAGAGATTATTTTCTAAAAAAAATATACTGCTCTCTATAAAAGGTACCAATTATCGACGAACGAGTGTGGGAGGGAAAGTAATCGGCGTAGAATAGAAAACACACATTGTACAGCAAAACTCAATACTTTTTAGGATGATATACTTCATTCAATGATTTTCTTCAGGTTTGGAAATATAAAATTGTAACAATGGATGAAATCTGGAGAATATGGTGGATTAGGAGAAAAGTGGTTGTTTTTTTTTCAAAATAAATTCGCAAAGAAATATTCCTGTTTGAATCATCAATTATTATACTATAGATTTTATTTAACATTCCTATGCAGTGACGTTTTTTTGGATGACCTAGACGCGCCTCCTCAAAAATGCTCGCACGCTTAAATTCAGCCATCCGATATTTTATTGTTGATATCGAAGGTGCAGAATGTCCAATCTCAGAGTTCAATATGGTGTTGTTGTCCATCAACAAGTGTCTAATCACTGTACGGTATTGTAACAAACACACCTCGTCACTGCATGCCGTTTCAATAGCCCACGTGAGGTTACGTTATATCGGATGGCTCTCGAACCCTCGAAAATTTTCCAGGGATTTCTAGCGACAGACAGTTTGCTTGTTGAGTTATGCCTTGGAGTATAGTACTGTTTTGAGGATGTGTCGCGCGCTCAATTTGGGGCAGTGGATTGTAATTGATTCATCTGATTGTCAGCAGTGAAAGGAGATTCTGGAAATCCCACCCTAAACAATGATGCAGTCACGAATAATGGACTCAACCATCGTATACCATTATTTTTTTTTTTTCAACTGGTGCTCGTCTAAAGTCCGTTCCCCCCCTACTAATTTTTGAACCACCTGGTATATCGCAACGAAATTCGGAGAGCTTAAATAGGAGATGAAAACCTAGTCTTTCATTGAAAAAATCACAGCTTAAAGTTTCAAAATGGCAGCTGAGCGCCATCTTCAATAATTTTTTTAGATAGTATACCCCGTATATTATTCCATTTTTGAAATCTGCTCATAATTCTCAACAATTTTCTCCAATACACTTTACTCCTAAATTCAGTTGTTTTCGAAATATTATCGTTTGAAAAGAGACATTCCGTTTAAAAATAAAGTATGGATTTTGATCACTTCCGGTAAAACATTTTGCTAACTAAACGTTATTTTCAATTTGTAGTTGAATCTCTTAATGAATTCGACTAATAAGAGGTGTGAAGAGAGTTTATTAAGGATAAACAGTACCGCTTACCGGAAAATCTCGAAGCCTACGAATCTGCTCTGTAAATTCACAACCAAAACAAATTAGTTAGCTAAATAATTATAATTTTTTTTTTTTGACCCCAACAATTATTTCATCAAGTGTTCAATGTGGTCCCCTCCTAAATCTTGACAATAAAGTGCCCTATTATAAATAGCTTCTCTCACGTTGATGAAAGTCTGTTCATCTATTTCTTCACATGTATCTATTATTCTGCGTTCCCACTATTCTGCAGATACCTCCAAAGGACAAAATCTAGAGGTGTAAGATCCGGAGATCTTGGTGGCCAGTCTGTACTCCCCCTGCGACCTATCCATCTCCCAGGAAAGTTTGTATCGAGGAACTCTCTAGCCATGCGATCGAAATGGGGAGGTGCCCCATCCTGTTTACTTTTCCATTAAGAGAAAACGTGCATTCGTCTGCGAAACATACACGTTTTAGGAAGCCCCGTTTTCCTTCGATTGTTCTTGTTAACCACCACAAAATTCAACCCTCCATCTGGATCCATGAGAGCATGCAGGATTTTCATTTTATAGGGATGAAACTTTCCTTTTTTTAGGAATCTTTGGACACTTTTTGAACTTACTCCACAGGATTCAGCAACTATAGACGCCGACTGAGTCGAATTGATTACCATTACAGCAACAATTTCTACTTTTTTTTGTTCTGAAAGAGGCGGTCTTCCTGATCTTGGAGCATCTTTCAGCGTACCAGTTGCTTGAAGATTATTTAAAAGTTTGCGCAAATATGACCTCGAAATAGGATTTTCGCGAAATCTATCATTAAACATACGCACTGCTAGATGATAATTTCTTACAGCTTCTCCAAATATCAAATATGCTTCAAATTTATCGTCTAAACTACGAGCCATGATCACACTTCTCATAAAATTTTGGAATCTTGTAGTGATCAATGTGTACGATCTAACGGAGGTGATGGTCAATTATATCACCCAGGTACTTTATATTTATGATTTTTTTTGTGGTTGGACAAGTACAATTGGAATGGTCTGTACAGATGTCGAATGATGTTATTTTGATCTATTATTGTGGGCGAGAAAGTGATGAATTTACTATTTTCGATATTATTAAATCTTTTGAATTCCACGTTCCGCTTTTCCATCTGTTTCATCCCAGTTTTTCCTAAGAATATACGAGATGAGATTTCGTTCTATATTTTTCAAATTATGCAAACTGTTGTTATAAAGTAAGAAGAAAACCGGACTCAACACCGTCCCCTGTGGCATACCATGGAGACTAGTGGAGGGTCACCTGTTATTAGATTGGATATTAGATGATTCTTGAATATTGCAAAATTTCATTGAAAACAGATTAGTTATATATCACGTTTTTGTAATTTGTAAACGAAAATGATGAATACGTGGAAAAAAGTCGAACTCGATCGAAATACCGACAAAACCTGGAACATTGGAACATTTATTTGTTTTAATACTGTATTATGCTTGACTCACGATTGGCTGTATCTTTTTGTGCTCATATTAACCGTACTAAAATATAAGGTCAACTTCTTTGATAACCCTATTCCCAATCAAGTGGTAACATATGGCTTGCCCAGAAGGGTCGTTATATTAATTTTCTTTTTTGTCTTCTTGTTTGGAACCTGCTGAGACGTGAAGAGTTGAAAGTGAAATTGATTTCACTTTTTACGTCCACTCTGGTTTTTTATCGAATTTTTTATAGTTCAAGAACGTTTGGCCCCTATTAGCACCTTATTCATGTGTGTCTTGATTAATATACATATTTCAATCTTGACTGGGAGCGCATAGCGTGAGGGCTGAGTAGCTTTTCATTTTTAATTAGCCTTTGTTAGTGAATATAAAATCATCCATTAGGCAAGGTGGTGAGTTAATAACAGGGGCGTTCCTATGAATGATTCGAGTGGGGTTGATTTTTCCATCACCCTCCGATCAAGTAACAGATAGTAGATGACAAATCCCTGAATATACTTGAAGACAACCTTGAACCATAATATAATGAGATCGCTTTCATCGAATACTGCCGAGACGCATATAGAGTTATATTACATTAGTTTGATATTGGTTTTCGGTATATATTTTCATGTCTTTACATAATAAAAATTTGGGAACTTTTTGTTATTGGCTACATTTTGTTTCATATGGTTGGAAAATGTGACCTCCAGTTTGTCTACAACTTTCGTTATATCTCGAAAACGAAACAGAGCTATTATCAGAAACTGCGTCATTTTAGAAAAACCCCGACCCGTCAATATTTGATTGAATGGGGAACTCTTTTCCGGTATTTTTGACTTCGCCATTTTTACCCCCAAGTGAGGATAGACGCCTTTCTGGATAGACTCATGAATTTTATTGATGGAAATGATATCCTGAGTAAAAATCAACATGGATTTCGGACAAAAAAATCTACCACTACGGCTCTAGTATCATTGCTTAATTCAATAATTGATTCTATTGAGGCAGGCGAGTGTCCTTCTACAATATTTTGCGATTTGAGCAGGGCATTCGACTGTGTCAATCACACCAAACTCCTGTCAACTCTCGAGAATTATGGTGTTAGAGGGGTCTCCTTGAATTGGATCTCTTCTTTATTAAAAAATCGGGAACAATATGTCTCCTTACAGTATTGTAACAACGGAAGAATATCAAAGATTGACTCAGAGTCAGTTTCTACCAATATGGGTGTCCCACAAGGATCTATTTTGGGTCCCATTTTATTTATAGTATACGTGAACCAAATCGGAACTGTCCTGGGAGAAATAAACCACACTGCCTATGCAGATGATTTCTCTTTGATTGTGTCAGCTTCTGGCTCCCATTCCATGGTTGAGGCATGTAGCAATTCAATTGCCTTAGCATCCGAATATTTCAATAACAATGATCTATTTTTCAATGCCAATAAAACCCAAATTATTCAATTCCACCATCGCCAGAACATCATTCCTCGACTACAGTTTGATTTTAAAGATTACACCTTCGAGAACAGCCTTGATCCTATACAATTTTTGGGTGTTCATTTCGATCAGTTTCTGGACTGGAAAGCTCACTGTAAACAACTGATTTCAAAATTGAACTCCTTGATATACCTCTTTGTGAATCTGCGTTTCGTACTGGAAATAGATCAATTGCTAAGTTTGTACCATGCTCAGGTGGACTCTAGACTGAGGTACGGCGTGAGTTTCTGGGGCCTCTCTTCAATGTCTAAAAACGTGTTTATTGCACAGAAACGTATTGTTCGAAGTATAGCTAGGGTGGCAAACACGTTCTCATGTAGAGCAATATTTATCCAATACCATATTCTGCCATTGCCTTGTATTCTCATATATGAAATATGTGTATATGTATTCCAGAACAAAAACAAGTTTTTACTGAATGCCAATATTCATAATTTGAACACAAGAAACCGAGAATTGTTACATGTTCCATACGCAAGATTCAAAATAACTTCCGACTCCCCAAACTATCTTGGCCCTAAAATGTTCAATCATTTACCAGATTTGATCAACAACAGTAATAATAGCCCTGTGTTCAAAAGTAGACTTAGATCCTTTTTACAAAAAAAATGTTTTTATAGTGTGGGAGAATGTTTCTCTTGATATTTTTGTCTTTATCAACTTGACTATTCCTATATAATTTTGTACATGATCTTATGGAAAATAAATGATTATTATTATTATAAGATTCACCTCAAAATAGTTCATGGTATTGGGGGTCGGGTGAGATGTAAAGATGTGAAACTCTTGCAATTTTCTTAATAATCGTCTTTGAATTTTAAAATTTAGCCCAATACGTTTTTAGAATTTACATGTTAACCCTGGAATTATATCTAAATCTGCAGACAATCAGTAATGTTGATAATTTTCAATGGTATTAGTTAAGGCCGTGTTAATTACTACTTAATATAGAGTCCAAGATGCCCGCACCAAATACATGGAAAAATGGCTCTCAGCCAAATTTGAAGTTTGTTTTTGGATATTGTGGTACAAGTTACTAGAAACTACACGTGCAAGTTTGAATTAGTTTCCATGTCTAATTTCGGAGATATAAATTTTGAAAATCATAAAAATGAATGTGATTTTTTGTGGAGGCACATCGTTTCTTGACATGTGTTTTTGGGTAACATTCCACAGTATGAAAATGAAAATATAATCAGGAAAATCTATACAAGTGAGGGGCAAACTAATTAGTTCACCCCGATAAGTTATTGCGTTCACCAAATTATATTTCCTCCGAAAGGAAGTGAGATATGGTAGAATGCTAATAAACCGATCTGAACAACACCCCATATATCGAATGAGCAATACGTCACTCGCAAATTTTTTGGCAGATCTCAATTGTCATCCGTCATTTGGACAAGCGAAAAATTATTTAAACAATTAAAGGAGATTTAGAAGAATTTGAGAAGGGGGCAGATATAGTCCCCGAAACGTCAATCAAAAACTATATAGAGAAGTATCTTTTGAATTTTTACTATTTTTACACGCTTCATATTAGCTTCACTTGTATGTTTGTTTGTTTGTTTGTTTGTTTGTTTGTTTGTAACCGACTCTTTGGGCGCGATTTTGACCCACTTCCAGACGTCCAAATGATTTGAAATTTGGCAGATGTACATAATTCCGGTGACAATGCATTAAGAAATTTTTGTGTGGAAAAACAAAAACAAAATGGCGGCTCCAATATGGCGTACGAGTTTTGTGATTATGGTCCGATTCGCTTTGTGGTTATGAAATGAGTTCATTTTTTATTTTGTTTGGGAGGTCGTGCCAGCTAGACATACATCTTGTTTATTTGCATACGCTAATTCGGTCACTATAACTGAAAATTTTCATCTTTAATTTTTACCGAAAATGTCTACAAAATGATACTCTGGTATCAGTTATATCAATACTGCCAAATGGCCGTGGATAAATTTCCAATTTGAAGGTTCTTTATATTTGAAGAAAAAGTTCCGAACTAATTTTACACGCTTTATTTTAGCTTCACTTGTATGTTTGTTTGTTTGTTTGTAACCGACTCCTTTGGGCGCGATTTTGACCCACTTCCAGACGTCTGAATGATTTGAAATTTGGCAGGTGTACATAATTCTGGCGACAATGCATAAAGAAATTCTTGTGTGAAAAAAAAAACAAAATGGCGTACGAGTTTTGTGATTATGGTCCGATTTGCTTCAAAATTGGTATCCGAGGGTTTGCGTGGTCGGAGATTATGATTCTTTTGTCAAAATTGAAAAATTCGAAATGACTGCTTTAAAATGGCGATCGAGTTTTGTAATTATGGTCTGATTCTAGTCAAAACTGGTATTTGGGGGTTTTTGGGGTCGAATATTATGATTCTTTTGTAAAAATTGAAAAATGCCAGATGGCGGCTTCAAAATGATGGCCGAGTTTTGTGATTATGGTCTGATTCTAATCAAAATTGGTATGTGGGGGTTTTTAGGGTCGAATATTGTGATTCTTCTGTGAAAATTTAAAAATTCAAGATGGCGGCTTCAAAATGGCGGCCGAGTTTTGTGATTATGCTCTGATTCTATTCATAATTGGTATGTGGGGGTTTTTGGGGTCGGAGATTATGATTACCTAATTCGATAAAATTATTCCATTTTTTTATTTGCAAAAAAAAATAAAAATAATAGTTTAAAAAAAACTGAAAAAACACGCTTTTATAAATAAACCTCGCTAAAAAGTAGGCAATAAATAATAGTCAAAAAAAAATAAATAACACGCTTTTATAGAAAACCAGACTAAAAAAATAAAAAATAAGAAAAAAAATTATTTTATTTAAAAAAAAGCGTGGGGTGCATGGTATCAATAATTATATAGTACATTACACACCTAGGGCAGTAAAGTGAGAAATGTCTCAGATTACAGGTAATTGGTGGCCGAGGCGATACCATGCACACCACGCTTTTTTTTAATAAAATAATTTTTTTTCCTATTTTTAATTTTTTTAGTCTGGTTTCCTATAAAAGCGTGTTTTTTAGTTTTTTTAAACTATTATTTATTCATAGGCATATTCAGGGAACGACAAGTTACTGACAACTGGCATTATTTTTCTATAGGTAACATAATTTGGTGAACGCATTAACTTATCGGGGTGAACTATTAGTTTGCCCTTTCTATACTTGTATAGATTCTCCTGATTATATTTTCAGTTTCAGACTGTGGAAGGCTACCCAAAAAAACATGTCAATGAAAATGGCTGTTTTACTAAAACATAGTAAGGTTGCACTTATCCAAAAGTATTACTTTTTAGATTATTAGTAAATAATAGCATTATTGGTTCGAGGAAAGTCAAATGACATGTCAGTCGGTCGTTAAAATAAAAGAAGCCGCCCATTATACAGGGTGGGTACAGGGACAATTTAGCATATGTCGCCAATCTTAATCAATGGTCTCATTAGTGGGACTGAGCGTTGTTCATTAAGAATATCTTTTGATTACTATCGTTTCGGACGTCCATCGTCTTAATGTATTTAAAAGGTTTTCACGACGTTTCGAATGCTTGTATCTGCAATCGTCTTCAGGTGAATACTGACAAGTTTAGGTGCTACTTACCAATTTATATTACTGTCGGCGCAATGATGCGTGCAATTCCGCCATGTGCAGCGGTGCGTGAATTTTCGCGCGGTGTGGTGGTGCGTGAAGTTTCGCGCCTCTGCAGCCCGCCAGAAAGAGCAATCAGGGTTTCCATACGTTTTTGATCTCAACGCTTGGTTGACTAAAGGCGTTATTGGCTTCGATGTAGGCGGCCTCTTTGAACTTTCGTTTGAACCAATGCTCCTCTCTATGTAGAACACTTGCGTCGTCCCATAGAACTCGATGGTGCTCAGTCCAGGCGTGGTCAGCGATTCCCGATTTTGATGTTTCTCCACGTTGAGTCCATTTCTTGTGCTCATCCAATCTTACCGATAACGGTCTCTTTGTCTCTCCAATGTAGGAATCTCCGCATTCACATGGAACTTCATAAATGCAATTCTTACTGATTTCATTTTTGTTGTCAGGTTTGGTCTTGGTCAGGAAACTCCGTAAAGTACTGCCGGATTGGAAGCAGCTCTTGATGTTGAACTTGTTTCCGATCCGTCTGATCTTCTCGGAGACACCTCTGATGTACGGAAGGCAGATCACTGTGCTTTGTTGTTGCTCTTCAGATGTCTTCGTTCTCCGGAGTTGTTTCAATACTTCTTCTAGGAGTTTCTTGGGATATCCATTCCGGTGGAGGTCCTCTCTGATGTGGTTTAATTCGGCATCCAGCGACTCCACGTCGTTGCATAGGTGCGTCGCTCTCTCCGCCAATGTTCTCACGATCCCTCTCTTCGTCGAACTCGGATGGTTGGAGCTGTAACTGAGGTAGTGTGTCTTCTTTCTGTAGACGGAGGTGCGAATTTCGTTGCCTATTCTCTCAACGTTCACATCGAGGAAGGGTAAGGTACTGTTGGTTTCCATCTCCATCGTGAACTTGATCGAATCCCTGATTCTGTTGATCCCTGAGAAGAAATCCTGGAGATGTTCGTCTCCGTGATTCCATACAATGAAGGTGTCATCCACGTACCTCAACCACAGCTTTGGTTTGTATTCTGCCTCCCGTATAGCCAATTCCTCGAACCACTCCATGTATATGTTGGCGATGATTGGAGAAAGGGAAGATCCCATCGGGAGTCCGTCGACTTGAGAGAAGAATCGGTCCTTTTCCTGGAAATATGAGTTCTGTAGGCAGCACTGCAGTAATTCCAATATTGCGTGGGTAGGAAGGTCAGTCCTCTCGTGCAGCTGGTCATCCTCTTCGAGTTTCCTTTTGATGATCCTGAGAGATTCCTCTATAGGGACATTGGTGTAAAGGCTCTCCACGTCGAAGCTGATGAAACGATCTTCTGGTCCAAGTTCAACATCTGTGATGGTGTCAACGAAGTGCTTGGAATTCTTGACGTATGAACTGCTATTTCCTTGTAAGGGTTGTAGTATCGGTAGGAGGTATTTCGATAACTTGTAGGTTGGTGAGTTCCGTGAGCTGGTGATCGGTCTCAGTGGCATGTCTGGTTTGTGGATTTTCGGAAGCCCGTAGAGATGCGGTGGTTTGCTGTAGTGTGGCGTTAGATGTGATCGTTCGTTGTCTGGAATGAAGTGTTTGAATTTCCTCAGAGTGTTGTAGATCTTCCTTTCTATAGTGGGTGTCGGATCCTTCTTCAAGAGTTTATAGTTCCCTGTGTGAAGTAACGACTCTATCTTGTCATCATATGTTGTGGTGTCCATGATAACTGTGGCGTTTCCTTTATCGGCTGGAAGAATCTTTATGGATGAATCCTTTTGTAGAATTTTCAGGGCCCTCTGTTCCCCTGCAGTGATGTTACTCCGGGGATTCCTCTCCTTCTCGAGTGTCTCTCTCACTTTCCATCTGAACTCTTCTGCCTGGATGGGATTCATTCTGCTGCTGGTTGATTCTACAGAGCTTATAATGTCCAGGATAGGTATTGTTTTAGGTGCAACTGCAAAGTTCAATCCCTTTTCCAGCAGGGACTCCTCTACTCCTGTAAGTGGTTTAGTTGAGATATTAATAATGGTTTTCTTACCTTTGCTGCTGGTTTGTGGAGACCGTGTTTTTCCTGCTATTCGATTCCATTTCTTCTGATGCCTCCTCTCTTGTTCCTGGCAGATTCCTACATTGGAGAGACAAAGAGACCGTTATCGGTAAGATTGGATGAGCACAAGAAATGGACTCAACGTGGAGAAACATCAAAATCGGGAATCGCTGATCACGCCTGGACTGAGCACCATCGAGTTCTATGGGACGACGCAAGTGTTCTACATAGAGAGGAGCATTGGTTCAAACGAAAGTTCAAAGAGGCCGCCTACATCGAAGCCAATAACGCCTTTAGTCAACCAAGCGTTGAGATCAAAAACGTATGGAAATCCCTGATTGCTCTTTCTGGCGGGCTGCAGAGGCGCGAAACTTCACGCACCACCACACCGCGCGAAAATTCACGCACCGCTGCACATGGCGGAATTGCACGCATCATTGCGCCGACAGTAATATAAATTGGTAAGTAGCACCTAAACTTGTCAGTATTCACCTGAAGACGATTGCAGATACAAGCATTCGAAACGTCGTGAAAACCTTTTAAATACATTAAGACGATGGACGTCCGAAACGATAGTAATCAAGTTACCACATCGTCTACAACCTTCAAACAAAAGAATATCTTTATTGGGAATCCTTTCTTATGACAAGAATACTTTCTTTGAGAGTTTTAACTTTTGTTTACACTCCATGTTTTTAACATAAGTCTTTTTGAGACATTACATCCGCTTTGATGCCAAAACTACGTGAGGAAGACTTATAGTAATTGCTTAAATATGATCAGCTACAAAAGGCTACAATCACATGTTTACAAATTGAGTTGAAATAGGTTTCGCATCTAATATATATGTTTGTTAATTATTCTTGAATGGACCAGTGTATTTGAATAATATTTTTCAGTCATACTCTAGAGCAATTGTTTTGCGCCGCAAGATCGTTTTCATTTCATCAAGAAATGAGATTGGTTAATATTTTCCATATAATTTTCAATATTTATATTACAAAAACTAGGCATAAGAAATTAATGAAACTCACACGAGTGTAGGGCAATTTACTTCAAAGTATAACTGTAAAATATGATTCACATTGACAGGTCCATTCAATAATAATTAACAAACATATATATTAGGTGCAAAACTTATTTTAACTTATATTTGTAAACAACTTCCGTATAAAATGTGACTGTAGCTAATCATATTAAGCAATTACTATGAGACTTCCCCAAGTAGTTCTGGCTTCGAAGAGGATTTATTTATTGTCTCAAAAAGGCTGTTTCAAGTGACTAAAGTTGAAAACATGAAGTATAAAAAACAAACATGTTTTCAAAACAATTAGTGTTTTAGAAGAACGTTAAAACTTCTAAAGAAGATATTCTTGTCATAAGAAAAGACTCCCATTAAAGATATTTTTAATGAAAAATGCTCAGTCCCACTAGTGGGTCCAATGATAAAGTTTGGCGAAATAAGCTAAATTGACGCTATTTTTTACCCACCTTGTATCATAGGCGGCTTCTTTTGTCTCAACGACCGACTGACTTCCTTCAAACCAGCAATGCTATTATTTATTTAATAATCATATAAATAGTAATAGTTTTGGATAAGTGAACCTTACTATGTTTGAGTTAAATAGGCATTTTTATGATTTTCAAAAATTCAAATCTTCGAAACTAGACATAGAAGCTAATTTAAACTTGCACGTGTAACTTCTAGTGACTTGTACCACAATACCCCAAAAACTTTTTAAAATTGGCTGAAAGCCATTTTCCCATGTATTTGGTGTGGGTACTTTCATCAATAATAATAATAAAATTATCTAATTCCAGTAGTATTATTGTTATATGACATTGAAAGAGTTCTATATAAGGTAGTCGACAGTATACATATACATGAAACACTTTTAATAATTTATCAGGGTTACTTTTTTAACTTAAAAAAGTTATAGATACACAGCAACCCACATCCTTCTACTTCAGCTAGATTATTTGGTTCATATGTGAATGTACTACCATTTAGGAAAGAGGGCACATTGTTACTGTTCGTATTTATTTGTTCATTTGCCCCATGTTAATTGTAACCGTGTTTATCCCTATATTGTGATGGTTACGATATCAGAAATTTGTACTACCATAGACTTGAGACTTCTACGATTATAAAAAGGTATATAATCAATTAAAACTATTCGTTTTGTAATACATTTTCTGGTTCCCGTTTTCCTCCAATAATCTATATGTAACTTAACCAAACTAAATTAACAGCTATAGACCCATTTCACTGATATCCAATATGGCGAACATTTTTGAAACTGCTCTCAAGAGCAGACTGAATGATTATATAAAGAAAAACAACTTGCTATCAGAAAAACAGTTTGAATTCAGAGAAGGCAAATCTACCAATGATGCTATAAGCAGCTTAACATCCCAAATTTATAAAGCGATAGATAACGGAAAACATAGTCTGTGTATATTTCTAGATCTCACCAAGGCTTTCGATACTATGAGTCATACTCGAAACCATGGAAGATATTGGAATTCGAGGAACAATGTATAATCTCCTAGAAAGTTATCTATACCAGAGGAAACAATTTGTACAAATTGAAAATAAACTGAGTTCAGAAGAGATAGTTCAATTTGGTGTGCTACAAGGAACTATCCTTGGGCCACTAATATTCTCAATATACCTCAATAATTTACCCACCTTGAATACTATCGGTACTATAATCAGCTTCGCAGATGATTCTGTGATAATGTATGAGGATGAAAATTGGCATGACTTGGAATGAAAGGTAGAGTCCGATATGTCACACATAATTGACTGGTTCAATCATCAATTACTAACAATACATTTTGAAAAAACCAAATTTATGACTTTCACAGCTCACAGAAATTATCTACCAAATTTCAACACTCTCGATATTCATAACAACGAATCGGTTATTGATATTTCTAGAACAGATACCCTTAAATATTTAGGTGTAACATTGGATAGTAACATGAGATGGGATGATCACACTGAGAATGTTACAAAAACTAATGCTATTTAAATTCAAATATTTGAGTTAATTGCTCGACTCTCACCACTTGAAGATCATTTATTCCGCTATAGTGGAATCTCGTATTCAATATGCCCTATTGAGCTGGGGAGGTGTTGCTGCTACTCACTTGAAAAAGTTGGAAACGATACAGAAACGAATTCTGAAAATTATGTATGGAAAAGAACCAACCTTTTCGAGCAATTTACTTTTTTCACATGCAAGAATATGCGATGTGAGACAAACAATTCTCAATAACATACTTACACATATCAACAAAAACAAATATCTATTAAATAATATCGACCATGAATATTTTACTAGGAAAAAAAAGAATATCATGTTGAAGCATCTCTGAGTAGTACAAAAATCGGACAACGAAATACATCTCACCTCATTCCACTTTATTATTAAGTTGGATCATTGATAAACATCAAGAATATCAGTGGACCCAATATGGATCCCTGTGAAACGTCTAAGTCAACGTTATTTATATCAGATCAGACTCCGTTGAGCTTCACAATAATTTTTGTATAACTCTAAAATGACATGAACCCCTTCAATATATTCCCACGAATGCGCAGTGAGTAAAATTTGGTTTCTGGGTGATATTGGTCTAGACAATCAAAGGCTTTTATGAGGTCAAAAAATAGTGCACCTTCATTTTTCGATCAATATATTCGTAGATATATTCTACGACCTTACAAATGGCTGTTTCTGTCGATCTACCAGAGTAAAAGCCATTTAAATAAAATAAAAATACCTAGTAAAAACATGGACCCATGTAAAGGTAAAGTCATTATTTGCAAGTACGCTACAAATTATTATCTCTTGCTTTGCATTGCTTTTGTGGGATTTTTATCCATTTGTGAAAAACGCAATATTATTGACAACATAAAGAACGTGAAATAAGTGGATTATAAATTATTATGATATCGTGTTTCTAAGCGTTGATATTTTGTTTTTGAAAATTATATTCCACGACTTTTTCCATTGCAGGAAGAGTAGAAAATATTCCGCTTCACTTTGCAATAGACGTTTCAGTGGGAAGTATATTCTGGAACTAGTAAAACGAGATATTAAAAAATGCTTAATTTTTATCGAAGATTTTTCTATTTCCAGTTTGTTTATTTTAATTAATCACTAGATAATAATTTCTTCTTCAACCCGTTCATTCTATTGAACCATTCAAATTATTTGAAACGCATCGAACATATTTCAAAGCTAAGGAGTGAGTTGTGGTTTATTTCAAGAAATGTCAACACAGCCATATTCATAATCTTCCGTTCGAGATGAGTTGATATTCTTTTTCATTCTTTTATCGAAGCCATATGTTTCTCGGTATTCCGAGATCAAAATAGACCGACACTTCACAGATAACCGCATAGAGCGCGAGTAAAAAAAAACCACATGATTAAAAACAAATTTGTCGCAGCGTTAACATATTTATACAGAGATATTTGTTTTCTCTCAATAAATATAGATATCAACGACATCCGACTGGTGTTTTATACGGCATGGATCGTGACAGATTCACTAGTTGGCACATTCATAAGTAGATGGAAAGGGTAGATGGTTATTTTATTCATTGTTTGAATCGAAAAAACCAATGGCGCGGCTAGTGGCAAGAAAGTAAAGGACTAGGCACACATATCGATAGAATTTTCTGAAATTTTAGTATGTTACACCTATGATATATAAGATTATTAATTGGCTGCGCGACCACGATAGCAATTGCAGTAGTTGATATACTGGGTGTAATAGAAAAATATAAGGGGGATTCTAGGCATCGAGAGAATTTTCTTGAAATTTTAGTATGTTACACCTATGATATATAAGATATAATTGTCGCGACCACAATAGCAATTGCATTCGTTGATATACAGAGTGTAATATAAAATATAAGGGCGTTTCTAGGCATCGATAGAATTTGCTGATATTTCAGTATGATACACCTAAGTTATATAAGATTAATAATTACAATCTACGAGACCACGATAACAATTGTTTCAGTTGATATTCGGGGTGCAACTTCTTATTTCTTCTCATGTAAAATACGGTTTTGATTTTTTTCTGTTGAGAGCTTATACAGTCCCTGAAATCTATTAAATACATCAGTTGTAATATTTTTATATCTTCCGGTTCGACATGAAATGATATCAACTGGGAACATCATTATATATTTTTTGCAACCTACGTATAATGAAGCGCCGGAACCTTTGAATTTTTCATAATTCTTAATAATTACAATCATTTACTAATAGACTCTCATTTTATATTTTTTATAGAATAAATGTTAGGAATCTTGTAGAGTATATCAACTTTGATACATGACTCATTCATATACAGGGTGTTGGTGAATAAGTGCGACAATCTCCAGGGGGTGATTCTGCATGGAAAAATTATGACAGTTTGCCATATAACTTTTTTCCGCAAATGCTTCGTTTTTCGGGATAGGGGGTGTTAAAGTTTTTTTTTTAAACTGACTATTTATTTATTGCTCTGAAACCGGTCGAAATATGCAAATGAAATTTGGTGAGTTTTAAGAGGTAGTTATTGCACATTTTTTAAAATGCAATTATGAATTTTAGGTTCATCATTGGTGCGCATACGGGTAATGATCTCATTTTTTTTAAAGAAAAGAATGGTACGTCACTGAGATATTTTTGAATTCTTCGTTCAATTTGTGACACAAAATCTCTCTTGCCTTTTTTTCGTATCGGGCGCCGTTTTTATGCAAAAAAATAAAACATCTTAACGCGTATTTGTCATTACTTTAATACATTATCTAGTAGCGATGCTAGTAGACATTCTGTTAAATACGAATATTTCAACAAATTGGCAAATTAGCGTTTCCTCATTTTTGAACTTTCAGTTTGGTATAACATATATGATAATAAGTAATTAATTTTTCTTTTATCGAAAAAATGGAAAATTATACAAATGCGGAATTGTCAGGCATCCATTTTGTCTATGGTCGAAGTAATGGAAATGGTCGGCAAGCTCGAAGATTGTATGCTGAGTTGTATCCAGGACGTACGGTACCCCATCACACAATATTTGCTCGTCTTCACCAACGTTTGCGCGAAAATGGTACATTCAAGAAACAAACGGCTGACTGCGGGCGCCCTCGAGAAGTACGAACTGTGCAACTAGAAGAAGCAGTTCTCGAGTTAATTGCGGAGTCACCTGAAACAAGTACTCGAAAAATGGCCAACAAAGTGAATGTAAGCAACTTCACTGTATGTGAAATTCTTGAAGAACAACAATTGTATCCACATCATATTCAACGTGTGCAAGCTCTACTACCTAGATACTTTTTTCCGCGCCTAGTTTTTTGCCATTGGATTCTTCATCAAATCACTCAAATTCAATTTTGTAAATGGCGTTTTGTTTACTGACGACGCAAATTTTGGACGACAGTGTATACGAAATTTTCATACCAATCACCTCTGGGCTGAGGAAAATCCACATGGAATCTTTGAAGCTCATTTTCAGCATCAGTTCTCAGTGAATGTATGGCTTGGGGTACTTGATGATCATTTAATCGGTCCATATTTCCTCCCACAACGACTAACAGGCGACTCCTACCTTAATTTCCCACATGAAGAGTTACCTGTTCTTCTCGAAGAAATTCCTCTAAAGCTGAGACAACATTTCTGGTTCATGCATGATGGTGCACCAGTCCATTTTAGCATTATTGTACGTAATCACTTAGATACAGTATATCCAAATCGTTGGATAGATAGGATGGTACGAAACATTGGCCTGCTCGATCTCCGGATTTAAATCCGCTAGATTTTTGCATTGTGGGTTTTCTCAAGTCATTAGTTCATTCCACTCGAATTATAGCCGGCTGTGAGACAGTAAGAAATACACCAGGAATATTTGCGTTAATATGACAATCAATGAGGCGAAGCGTTGAATCTTGTATCACGTCTGAGGGAGGTCATTTGGAAAATTTGTTGAAGCTTTGCGCCTATTACTTTATTAGTGTTATTTTCTGTTATTGTTCTGGTTTAACGTTATTGTATTAGATAGTTCTTGATAATGTATTGAAGAAATGCAAAATACGCGTTAAGATGTTCAATTTTTTTGCATAAAAACGGCGCTCCATACGAAAAAAAGCAAGTTTTTTTTTTATTTGGAATATCTCAGTGGCGTACCATTTTTTCCTTTAACAAAATTGAGATCATTACCCATATGAGCGCCAATGATGAACATCAAATTCTTAATTGCATGTCAAAAAATAACTACCTCTCGAAACTCACCAAATTTCATTCGCATATCTCGACCGGTTTCAGAGCAATAAATAAATAGTCAGTTTTTAAGAAAAATGTTAACACCCCGTATCTCAGAAAACGAAGCATTTGCGGACAGAAGTTATATAGCAAACTGTCATTATTTTTTCATGCAGAATCACCCCCTGAAGTTTGTCACACTTATTCACTAATACCCTGTATAATGGTATAAAGATATACAATGAACTTCCTCTGGATATTGAGGAAGCAACAACACTAAATATATTTGGGAAAAAAAAATAAAAACACTGGGTGATAAAGCCCACTATAATATTCAAGAATATTTGGATGACACCATGTAATATTACATAACATATTTTGAATAGACTATTTATATTTTTATATATTCAATATGATCTTATGACATTGTGTTTGTTGAAAAGAGATATTAGCAACAATAAACATATTCTCTCTAGAACTCTCCTATCCCTACTCACCATGAGAATTCGACCGACTACTTGAGGTATCTTCTGTTCCCAAAAATCAACATGGTGTTCATTTAAATGCATCCAACGCAACGACTTGTGTTTTCACGAGACAACGAGGATAAGTATACCCACCTAATTGCCCAGTTATATCCATTAGTGCACAGAAAATGAATTTTAATGGACAAATAATTGCAGCTCCTTGAATGAAAATGTTAATCTTTCTGTATTTTGACGCAGAAAATAATTGATCCACTTAATCCGTTTATGTCGCGTGTTTTGCTATCTTAATTATACTCTCCATAACCACCTTGCAGCATAATTGAAAATTATTTTTGTGTGGTAGGGTAATTGTTTTTTAGTTGCAAATGACTGGGATTTGTTGAATGCAGGAAATAGTGATATCTTGATGGAAAAATGAATATTTTGGTGACTTTTTATGCAGAAAATGGACAATAGGCAAGATCACTAATTCCCAGAAAGAATGCCAATGAATGAATGATGAGAAAAGTGGTTAATTTTTTTTAAATATTTTTTTCGAAGTAGTTTTTTTTTAAATTCCTAAATAAATACTCCCGTTTGAACACTGCAAAAACCACGCCCGGATGTGACCTAGCAAGTTCAGATCTATCGCCGATTGCCGAAAGCGCAAGATAATTACAGAGTAGCCAAGCGTTATTCATAGTATTTCTTTACAATGTGAGAAGACCGGAAAAATAATTATAGCACTCGGTATACGTACATATCATTCAAGAATAACTAAATCGAGAGCAGCTATCAAATGAGGAGTCTGCATTTCGATATAACACATGCTGATACAAGTTCTGTTCCATTCATAAGATGAAACAGAATAACATTTCCTCAGAAGTTCCGCAGAATAGTGACAGTTGCAACTTGCCGATCGCGGAGAGGGCCTGGAATTACATCGTTGCCAAGCGTTATTCATTATATTTATTTACAATGAGGGCAGACCCAAAACATAATGACAGAGCACCCGGTATACATACATATCATTCAAGAATATTTAAATCAAGGACAGCCATCAAATACGAAGTCTTCATTTCAATTTAACACATGCTGACATACGTTCTGATTTACTCATAGGATGAAAGAGAATAACGTTTCTCCAGAAGTTCTGCAAAATAATGTCACTGTCAACTCAGAAAAATTATAAGTCAATGGACTTTGGCGTCAAAAGGAGCGGCAATAACGTGTTTGAATGTCTCCTGAATTTGAGGGTTTTAGGGCAGCGTTTATTCGAATATTACACAATATCTTCCAGGAAAAACTATGCTTATATAATATTTCACCACTAATTTCAACTTCAAGCACATATGAAGCATATTTGTGAGTTTGTGATCTCGCCTATTGGACTAAAATATGTCTTCAATAGATTTCCCCTTCGTGCCTGGAAACATTTCAATGATCTGCCCAACTCTTTTGTTTACTAACCCATATTAAGATTGGGTTTTTATTTATTTAAAAATTTAAATAATGTTTTTTATACCTTGTTGATACATTGCTTGATTTGAATATTGCTCGAAAAAAGTGTTTTACACTTACCGAGTGATTATTTATTCACAGCTGACCTTTTATTACATTATTCTATTTATTTACTGATTATGTTCAATCATTCAAAGCATTTATTTATCACTTACCATGTATTATTACCCTTCTAGAAACGAGTGTTTTATCACTTATCGAGAATATGTTTATTTTACCTACTATTATATGTATTACGAAATTTATTGCGTCAAATAAACGTTATTATTGTTATTATATTATAATTGTTTCAATCAGGACATTAATCATTGTCTGCTTGGCTGCTTGTTCTGATGAGGGGTAAATACTCCAAAACTGGTCTACACGTGGTCAGCTTGAGGGCGATGGTTAATATTTATCCATGTCGCTAAAAACAACTAGAAGTTAAAACCTAAATTCCTATTTCCTGCAGAGGTACTTTTGCTGTTGTCGCATCCGTAACTTAGACTGTGATTTACAACGCCTGCTCTCTGCAATGCAAACGTGAATCAAGTCGATATTCGTGTATTTCTCTAGACCCACAAATTTACGGTTACCGAGTGGAAGTAGATCAATACAAAAACGAAATCACTCATTTTCGACACTGGATCGAAAAAAAACCGTTCAAAACATACATTTCAACCCCTCCTTGCATCATCAACAACAACCCAACCCAACCTCAATCTGAGTCAGATGTCAGAGCTTAGGATGCATGTGTTGAAGGAGGATTTTCTAAAAGTTGTGCAGTGTGATTCAATGTTTGTAGTTCATGCTGTTTGAAAAAATGAGGCATTTTGAGTGATTTTTGTGCGAGAAAACCGAGAGGAAAACTGATCAAAAATCACCTAATGAAGAAGAAAAAGATGTTATATCTCGGAAACGGTATGAGACCACCGCGTTTTTTTTTTCGTATTCGTGTTCAGGAGGCAAAAACTCGTGAGGAAAGTATAACAGCTATTTTCAGGTAGCATGAGCATGACCTATACATTTACCTAATTTTCTCTTCATGTACTTTTTTTGCATGCCTTCTTAGACACTGTAAATGATCAACGATTGTATTTTCATTGCCGGGTGCAAGCAAGAATTTGACGCGAGCCTACACACAGTGTAAATTTGTGGAGTGTTAGGAATGTTCTGACGTCAGCATGTGGCTTGTATCTCTGCAGGGAATAGGAACTTAGGTTTCAAAGTCCAGTCAACAAACATTTGCAAAGTACCTTGTACATTTATCCATCGGATGAGATAGTTGTTTTATGATGGATATGTGACCAACATACACTTATTGTTTAGGTTTTTGTAGTCTGCTGTTTTGAGGAATAACACATTTTTCATTTCAAAATGATAATAGGTGTAAAGGTTAGAAGCCGATATACGGCAAACCATTTCAATCTGATTCATAGAAAAATTATAGTTTGTATCAGGTGTGCGAAGTCCTTTATAAACTCGTTAGGTTCACTTCTCACTCGTGTATAACTTGCAAATTGCGTTTACTATTCCATTCGACAACTTCCATTTTGTATTTTCATATGTGTGTATTTCATGCTGCAATGCCATCTGTTCGCCAAATGAAACTGGTTAGCGAGTAATTTTCATTCTATAAAGAACCTCTTGGGATATAACACTGAAATATATCGCCATTGTAGAGGTTGTTCTCAAGTTAATATGTTTTAATTAAAAAATAAGGTTTTCCTACTCCCGGTTTGAATTGCCAATTGCCATGCCACTTTGTTGGCAACGTCCCATTCTTTCATGGCGCTATCGCGTGAAATATTTATATAATAAGGAGAGATATCAGTTTTTTTTTTACTTGTTGATATAAGTTTATTGTGCATTGCGTCCGCGAGGGTAAAGCCATACGATTATACGTTTACAATGATTTTCTTCAATCTTCGTTATGGTTTATCGTTAGCAACTGGCGCAAGCTGCACTATAACTGGATAATTCCAGGTTGCATTCCAACTGACGCTACATAATTATATGCAGTCAAATTAGTAGCTAAATTATTTTGCATATTCATATGCATATTCATATTTTGAAACATTGTATTTTTTTTTCGAACATTCTGAATCTAGTTGAGAAAATGTAGCCGATCAATCAGGTAAAAGTTTTTCCGAAATCCAACGTACTTTGAAAAAGGACAACTACAAACCTCAAAAAATTTTATTCGTACAAGTTTTAACAGAGACTCATAAGAGGAAGAAGCTGGAATTTTGCCAACAGATGATTTAAAATTTGAATGAAGATTTCGATTATTCAAAAAATTTTTTAAAATTTTAAAAAAAAATCAAAGGTCGTGGGAAAAAAAGGATAACAGAAAAAGATTAATAAAACAAATGAAGAAAACGGGGAGAAAAACTGGGTTACCTTTCAAGAAATACTCATCCAAGAAATATAAAATATTTTTTTATATAATTTTTGGAAGCCGAGCTCGCCAGTATGATTTGAATAATATATTCCCAATATGAACAGTCCGGACTTGACCCCTATGGATAAATTTTTCTGGGATTTTCAAAAGACGTTGTTAATAATGATAATAATATTCAACTCATTAAAGACACGATTCGACTTGAAATAGAGAATATGAATGTCACTAATGAAGCAATTTCCAATGCACTTATATTGACAATGATGGTGGACACATTGAATATCTTTCATGAGTTATAACGTTATTTGAATTTCCTAAATAAATCTTTGTTATTTATTTTAGTATAAATATTTGAACTTTTTGTTCCTCTCTGTTAACCAATGTGATTATTCCATTGAAGTACTGTCACTGAACAAACATAATATATTTGTCATTTTCATAGCATAATTTAAAAATGTTAACTTTCATAGCATAGGTATTTACAGTAAAAACTAGTCTAAGTTATTCACGTGAATGATAGTATAAATTCAAATGCCAAAATTGTCGGATTTACAGAAACACACTTAGTATCAATAGAAATGACTATACAGAATCTGTGTATAGAAATAACATCATCACATAGATCACCGTCAACTGACACACAAGTCTACATAGACGAATTGCGTAACTAGCTCCCCACCCTTGAAAAAAGGGATTTAAATATTTTTATGGGTGATATAAATATAAATCTGATGTATGGATCTTCAACATATGTTGATTATTATTCAGATAATCTGATACATGATTATTTTTCTTTCAGTAACAAGCCCACCCGTGCTACTCAAGACTCACGAAGCATTCTTGATCACATATTTTCAAGAAAAAAAAGGTCCTGGAAAATTTTATAACAACTCCTGTCATATTTCGAACCAATCTTACTGATCATTACACAACCTACTTAAAAATATCTTAAGAGAATGTACCCACAAGAACTATTATAAATAAGTAAAAAAAAAAAATTAAAAAACTGGAATGATATTATTAATAGCTCAGAGACCCAGAAAGCTTATGATAAATTCACTTCTAAATCGAATTTTACAGTAAATTGACCTCCTATAATTATAACAAACCTGTGAAAAGATATCACGAAATGAAACCTTGGATAACCCCAGGGCTAATAAGATCCATTCGAAAGAGGGATAAACTGAAAAAAAAATTACACTCAATCCTTCAATAATGACAAAAAAAGGAATTCAACTAAAAAAAAAAAAATGACTTCTATAGAGAAAAGCTCGACTGTATAAATGATAACTGCAAAAAAACATAGGATTTCATCAAAGACGTAACAAATATAAAAAAATCGAAACAATCCATTTCCAACACTCAAATAAAAAACAAAAATGGTGAGCCAGGAAAGAACCTAGATCTAAAATTAGACATTCTCAATGATTATTTTGCCAGCATAGGTTCTGATATGGCAAAAAAATAGACAGTCGAATCCCTACCTAACAAATACCCTACCCAATAAATCAACAATATTTCTAAAACCAGTAACGCAGAATGAAATAATTGAAATGATATCAAAACTCAAAAACAGCCAGGCCCCGACGGAATATCCTCATTATACATAAATATTTATTGAAACCTTCAGCACACATCATCAACCTTACTTACAAATAAGGGAAACTACCTTATTTATGGAAAGAATCATCTGTGACTCCTATATACAAAGCTGGCAAACATGATTGTGTGGAAAATTATAGGCCCATCTCGGTTATAAACAATTTCAGGAAAATCTTTGAATTTACACTTAAAAAAAGGTTAATGAATTTTTTTAGTGAAAATCATGTAATATCTCAACGCTAATTCGGCTGCATGGCAAACTCGAATACTGAAAATGCTGTACTAGACCTGACTGAAGAAATCGTAATGGCCTTGGACACATTGAACATATTTCATGAGTTATCATGTTTTTTAAATTTTCTGAATAAATCTTTGTTATCTATTTATGTATAAATATTTGAACGTTTTATTCCTCTCTGTTAACCATTGTGATTATTCCATTGAAGTAATGTCACTAAACAAACATAATATAGTTGTCATTTTCATAGCATACTTTAAAAATGTTAACTTTCATAGCATAGGTATTTACACTAACAACTAGTCTAAGTTATTCGAGTCTTCCTCGTACAAAAAAGAAAAATTCGACTGATCTTCCACTTGGATTATCGGAAATCCTGCAGAAATATCTTCAAAAAGAGAAACAAATACTAACTTTCACTAGTATTTATTCATATAAACTCCTCATTAACACCTATATTCATAAAACAACCTCATGCAGAATTCAAATTTCCATAACTATCAAACTCGCAAAAAACATGAATTTAGACTGGAACTAACCACAACCACCAGCCCTAGAAAGTCTCCAAAATATGCAGGGGCAAACTTCTTCAATTTACTATCCCAGGAATTGAAAAACCAATCAAACCTGTTCAGATTCAAGTCTAAACTAAAGCCTTTTCTACTACACAATGCATTCTATAATATAAACGAATTTACGATGTGCTACCAGCATCCTATTGTATATTGTAATTATATTGGATAGTTTTATATATTTATATGTTTTACAGACTAATTTATATTTTGATTTTATTTAAAAACTGAGCTTAATGTAACTATGTACTTTGACTTGTAAATCCAATATATTTATTCTATTCTATTCTATTCTATTCTAGTCGATGTTTAAAAACTCAAAAACGGTATAAGATAGGGGTAACATATTGTACATTTTTGAAATCAGGAAAAAAACATAATTCTGAAAATTCAATAATATAGGTTCGGGAAATCATTTGAAAAAAATTATCCCGTGAAATCTGCACGCTACTGTATTTTTAACCGACGAAACCAAAAAGGAGGAGGTTCTCTAGTCGACGCGTATATTTTTTTTTATGTATAACTACGCATAACTTTTTACTGAGACGTCCGATTCCGAAGTTGGTCCCATTTGAATTCAAAAAATGAAATCCACCCCTAAGGGTAGCAGGTTACCAGAAAACTCCAAAGCTCTTTATTCAAATAAATACAAATTAACTACTAAAAACTATTTGTTCCATTCTCAGAGCTGAATATACTAAAAGCTGTTTGTTTATTTCTCAGAGGAGAATACTTGATTTTGCATTGCTCAGAATGAAATTATTCAAATTTCACAAACAACATGTTGAATTGGAAATGATAGGTTTGTTTATATTTTTTTTCGTTTGTCTATCAATCCATTTCTCTCTTTTAGGGGTCTAGTGGAAGAACATTGTCTGCAAGTGTTTGATTTACAGAAAATGAACTTCGCCCTTTATTTCCTAATATTTCATATCTGTCAATTTTGATGTAATTATACTGCACACATATGGGAATAATAAAGACGATATTATTATTATATTATTATTCTTCGATTTGGATGTTTTTTTTATAAGATAGGGTATACCTCATAGTTGATAATATTTGGATTTCGAATGAATTCATCCACCGTTACGGGTAGAAAAATTGGGGATAATTGATTTTTCACTCGTGAACATTGGCACACATATGTAGTTGACAATGACAGATCGCTATTGTCAATATTTTTGTTCTCCTACATCCGTCACAATCATTATACTCAATGAGAGAATGAAATGATATACAGAGTAATGGAATAAAGTAACCGGAACAACAAAAATAATGTATATTACAACAAATAGTAAAAGTAGATAATCATATTATTTAACTGGTAATAGTTGAAGTAAGGTGGGTAAGTAAGTATTTTGGAAGTAATCAAAAAATAAGTTGGTAGTAATTAGTAGATTACAGCCACAAAAAATTGAAAATTAAAGACTTTTTAACAAAAAATTAAACCGACGAAATACGGAACTGAAAATTAAAAAATCAAATGAACCTTCTTAGTTTCAATAACTTAGTTCCTAAACTAATGTTGGTAACTTATTTTGAGTCGGCGCCAAACGAACAATCAACGAAGATCATTAAATTACTTGAAAAAGATATCAGAATGTCACCGCGCAACTCGATGCCATCATTTTACGCCTTACCTGATTCATTTGCTTGTTTGTTTGGCGCCGACTCAAAATTAGTTACTATAATTAGTTTAGGAGCTTAGTTATCGAGACTAAAAAGGTTTATTTTAGTTTTTTACTTTTCATTTCCGTATTTCGTCGGTTTAATTTTTTTGACAGAATTCTATGAATTCAGTCATAATCACAAAACTTCAAAATAATAAGGGGCGGGTAATTTATAGTGAATAACCCGGTACATATTACCCCAAACACGAGATAGCTGCTGTGAACCGTTGAGGAGATCCCTCGACTGTCTTTCGTCTCCATGGGGTATTAACTCATGGCCTCCATTATGTTGTAGTGTCAATAGAACTACAAATGTGTGCCCAGTTTCAACAGAATCGGTTCATTGGTGTAAAATCAATGAATTATCCCCTATTTTTCTTCCCTTAGAGATGTAATTTTTCTCAAATTCAAATAATCATCTAAATCGGATAACCCAGTATAAAGTTATGCGTAGTTGAATCGGTTGAGAAGTAAAAATTAGATATCGAACAATATCGGCGGACGTTTCAAATCGATTATTTTGAGAAAAAAAAAGATATCAAAATCAGGATCCATTTTCTTTCAATCCCTTACCATGCGTATATTCGTTGCGATATTTCTTACCGATTCATATAATTTCGATTATATCTGGTCACTATTGTATTCGTTACTTTGTTTTGAAGGGTATCGCTATTTCAATGGCATTCTCATATCATTCGTCACTGTGACACGGATATTGCTATTCCAGGTGCGTTTATTTTTTTAACACGTAGATTCGTATATTAGACACCTAATACTGAAAATCCTCGACACTCTCCCAGGAAGACACATCGTAAATCGTAAATATAGAATCTACATCGAATTTCGAGAACTTATTCACATTTAATTAGAAAGATAAATCAAGTGATATACTACCTCTTATATTACCATTACAGTAGTTATTCAATTTCACATAAAGTTTTGATTTATTTCGTGACGGGGCATTAAAAATATAATTGATAGTTCATATATGACACATCCTCCAAGTATTTTGCATAACGAATGTTAGATTATATATCTCAGATGGCTGTGAGATAGGAACAGCTGGGGCTGAAAATCTATAAAACTTTGGACTGTGGGTATGAGACTCTATGAGGAAGGCACCATATGGGTAGGAATGATTGAAGTTTTTAAAATGATATGTTTTCCTGAAATCATTGTTTTCTTTGAATATAGTATGATGATGGAATCGACATAAAATACTGTTTTATACATATCATTGATTTTATATTTTGAATGCCACTGGGAAAAAATGAAAAACCAAGTATTATTGCGCAATATGCAGGAAAATCAAATAAAACTATGATATTTCAAAACGATTGCAAATTGTAGCAAAATAGTATTGATTATTTCGTAAATATGTTTCAGTTCTGTTTTTATAAAAACAATGGTACTATCATTTTTATTCAAGTTCCCAGCATTGTATATTATGTTCTAATGAATACAGAGAAATGTCTGCAAAGTTATGTAATTCCGTTGATACTATTACATCAAAGTCAATGTCAAAACTTGATAATACTAATAGTAATGCATCGACATGTTTTTGGATACTACGTATTGTTAAAATGTATTATTTTTTAATAATTAACTTTGGTAGATTGTTTAAAGTTATTTATGTTGTTTATAGTTTTGCTTTTGATTGGATAATTTTCATAATCTCGCAAGAAGACATCCATTTTTCTGAATATATCATCTGTTGCTTTATATGTTACCTTCATTGCAGCAATAATTTATTTTCTGTTTGGTTGTTTGGACCTTGAATTCGATTTGAGGGGTCTTGCTTTATCTAATGTCGCGGCTCTTCTGCTTCTTTTGTTTTTCGTGGAGTTACATCTTTTGCTATTTTTGTAACCGACAAAACCAAAAAGAAGAAGGTTTTCTTGTCGACGCGTATATTTTTTTTTTCATGTATGACCACGCATAACTTTTTACTGAGACGTCCGATTCCGATCATTTTTTCATCGGTGGATAGGGTGTACTTCGATGTTGGTCCCATTCGAATTTGAAAGATGGAATCCAGCCCTTAGGGTAGCAAAATGAAGGATATTGATCACTCACAAACAAACAAAAATAATTTATATTACAACAAATAGTAAAAGTAGATAATCATATTATTTAACTGGTAATAGTTGGAGTAAGGTGGGTAAGTAAGTATTTTGGAAGTAATTTGAAAACAAGTAGGTAGTAATTTGTAGATTTCAGCCACAAAAAATGGAAAAAAAAACTTTTTAACACAAAATTAAACCAACGAAATACGGAACTGAAAAGTAAAAAATAAAATAAACCTTCTTAGTCTCAATAACTAAGCTCCTAAACTAATGTAAGTAACTAATTTTGAGTCGTCGCCAAACTAACAATCAACGGAGATCATTAAATTACTTCAAAAAAATTATTAGAATGTCACCGCGCAACTTGATGCCATCATTTTACGCCTTACCTAATTCATTTGCTTGTTTGTTTGGCGCCGACTCAAAATTAGTTCAATCAATCAATCAAAATATACTTTATTGTCTAAGATAGTTTTTCGTTGACAAAGCTTTGTGAAAGGGACATAAACAATTAAACAATTATTAATAATAAAAATACTTACTCATAAATACAAATATATACAAACACAACTAATAACACTTCCAAAACATGGTAAAATGTTATCAGTTGATTGTCATACTACACGTTAAAATTTTAACAATACTCAACAATTAAAAATTACATTTATACGATATATAAACTACATTCAGTAGTCAGAGGAATTACAATATAATAAAATAAATAAATGGGTGTACAGTGCTAGTCATACATAATGATCTAACTAAGGTTATCACTATAGAATTCCTGAAGGTTGTAATATGCCTTTTTGAGAAGGATATTCTTAATTGAATTTCTAAATGGTGCGAGATTTACTGTATTCTTGAGAATGCCAGGTAGGTGGTTATAAATCTTCCTACTCTCGAATATAAGGCAATTTTTGGTCAAAGATGATGTTGGTATGGGCATACTAATATTATTGTGTTGACGGGTAATATAACAGGGTCTATTATTTGGCTCTTTTGATTTTGTTTTATGTATTAAGCACACTGTTTCGAGAATAAATATACAAGTTAGCGTTAAAATTCGATGTTCAATAAAAAGAGGCTTACAATGAACCCTTGAACGACATTTACAAAAGTACCTCAATGCTCTCTTTTGAAGTACAAATATTGAGTTCATCAACTGGTTAGAGCAGGAACCCCAGAAGGAGATGCCATATCTTATGTGAGATTCAACCAGTGAGAAGTACGCTATTCTGCCTGAATTGAGGCCAAGTTCATTGGTAATGACTCGAACAGCATAACAGCCTGATGCTAATGTTTTACTCAGTTTTTTTATGTGCGCTTCAAATTTCAATTTGTCATCTAGGTATAAACCTAGAAATTTGGTGTGGGGTTGGCTAGTTACCCTCTGATTGCCTAAAGCTAGGTTATCAAAGTTGAATTTGATGCTTGTTTTCTCAATGTTGAAGCACAGCAAGTTGGAGTCACACCATCGTTCAACTTTCTCCAAATCAGAAGTGATATTTTCTTTCAAGAGTTCAACATTTTTTCCGTGCCACATTATTGTGGTGTCGTCTGCAAACATGGTGAATTTTCCGGGAATGTTGATATTACCAAGATCATTTAAATAAATAAGAAAAAGAAGTGGTCCCAATACCGAGCCCTGGGGAACACCATAATCGATATTTGAAGGGTTCGACAATTTATTATTACATTTTACCATCTGAATTCGGTTAGAGAGATACGATTTTAGCCAGTTATAAGCTACACCTCTGATTCCATAGCAATCCAGCTTCTGGAGCAGTATTCCGTGATTCACACAATCGAATGCTTTGGAAAAATCACAAAACACTGCTCCAACAGCTTCACCGGTATTCAATTCTGTGTAAACTGCCTTCAACAGGTTGAAAATAGCATCATTGGTGCTTTTATTGGGTTGGAACCCAAATTGAGAGGACGAAAATATATTATGTCGATTCAAGAATGATACTAGTCTTTTCTTAACTAGCTTCTCAATTATTTTCGAGAGGGTTGACAGTAGTGCGATTGGTCTAAAGTTCGAGGGTTCTTCGAGTTGACCATCTTTATGCAGTGGAATTATAATAGCAGTTTTTAAGCAAGTAGGGAATTCACCTGTCATAAATGAAATGTTAATTGCTTCGACTAATACATGCAACGCCTCATCTGGCAAATTTTGTAATATTTTCACTGATATTTCATCCAACCCACAAGATTTTTTATTTTTCATTTGGTTAAAGATCGATTTGAGTTCGTCAATGTCAGTGTTATATAAGTAAAAGCTATCTGATATGGATATATGTTTGAGATAATGCAAGGGGTCAGTCATTGGTACTATGTCTCGGACTATGTTTAGGAGCTTAGTTATTGAGACCCAGAAGGTTAATTTTATTTTTTAATTTTCAGTTCCGTATTTCGTCTGTTTAATTTTTTGTTGGAAAGTTTTTATCTTCTTTCTTAATGCTTTCATCCAGGTTTATTTTATTGTGTGTGGGGGTTGGCGGTTCACTGTTATTTTCGCTTGCTTAAAATTCAAATTCTTCTAGCTGTTCTATGCTGTATTGTTTGTTGTTTACCACCAAAACTAACCAGGACAAAAATAATTCATATTACAACAAATAGTAAAAGTAGATAATCATATTATTCAACTGGTAATAGTTGAAGTAAGGTAGGTAAGTAAGTATTTTGGGAGTAGAAAAAACAAGTAGGTAGAGGATTTTATGACAAATTTTTTTAATTTTCCTACAAGCATTTTGCTTCTAGGACATTCAACTAGTGCAATTTGCGGCCTTAATTAACCACTCAAGCTTCGCTTTCGTGGTTTGATCAGATATCAAGACCGCAAATCGTAAAATTTTGAAACGAAATGCTTTCTCGAAAATGTAAAAAAAAATCCTAGCACATAATATATTACCCTCGATAAAACCCTTAGCACTAATGATATTACCCTCGAAAAAAACCATTAGGTTTAATACGCGTAACGTGGATAATTCTGACACATGCAAACTATTGCTTCAACTCTCGTTTCCTTAATCCATGAGTTTCAGAATTCATAGGTATTTGTGCTACGAATGGCAGTACTGAGACTGTCGACATATTTATTTTTGCTTAAGACGTCTTCAATCAAGTAATATTCAAAATTTGTGGAAATACAATACTATGTACCTATATAATCTAAGAGAAGAAACTTTTTCCTTCACCATATGAAAATATGTGCTTTCTTCTTCGAGATTCGAGCACTTTCATCTGATTTTTAACTGAACTCTTCTAACTAGCCAAATTTCAGAAACGTTAAAAGTGCTGCCAATGGGGCAAATACACATAGTAATCTTCAAACTAGCATTCGAGCATTTTCTGCGAACAGAGATAAGTTTCAATCATTTTTCTATGACTATTGAAAAAAGCGTCATTTATTATGACCATTTCTTGATAAGTAATGAACTCTAGTTTCGTACCCGAGTAGGTAACTCAACAGGTTCGAACCAATCACAGTTGAACCAGATTCATTACTCAACACTTTGAAGCCAATCACAGATGAGCATATTCATTACTGTGCAGTTGTGTTTGAATTGTTTCCATTCGCAAGTATGCCTTGAGAATTTAACTACTTCAAACTTGTTCTCAAACGTCATTATCATTGAGTTGACAGTTCGTTTTGTAAAATATTATAGTTTCTAACGAAAAAGATGGATTCGGAAAGTGACGAGTGTACCCCACCAGAAATTTGTAGTGCGGCGAAAATAACATCTTCAAATCTATTACCAAATAAATCCAGAAAAAAATATGAGACGATATATGCAATTTTCATGGATTGGCGAAAAAAAATAATGTGAATTCGTTTTCGGAAAATGTACTTCTAGCATATTTTTCCCAATTAACTGAAAAATATAAATCGTCCTCGCTTTGGACACAATATTCAATGTTAAGAAGTACCATTCTAATCGACCATGACGTCAACATAGAACGTTATTCAAAATTACGTACGTTTTTGAAACGCAAATCCGAAGGTTATATAACAAGGAAGGCTCAAACATTCACCCCAGATGAAATAAATTCATTCATAAACAAAGCACCAGACGAAATATATCTTGCGACAAAGGTAAGAAATTGATATTTTCTCAAAACTTCACCCAACAACAGGAACTTGAATAGCTTCTTATCACTTTAATTTGCAAGCACCTCGGTAGCACATAGCTTAAGCTCCGGACTTTCAATCCAGTGATCGTGAGTTCGAATTGAATAAAATAACAAAAATTTGAAATATTTTTTATTTATCTTTTTTTTAGGTTGCAATGAACATGGGAATCATGGGAGCCTGTCGTGCGAATTAAATGACTCTATGAAAATAGGGGACTTGGAAGATCTTGGATCGGCTATATTAGTCACCATATCAAACACCAAAACGAAAATTGTTCGGAAGTTCACCATAACTGAGCCTTCTCGCCATATTTGTATCAAATATATCACGCTACGACCGAGTAATATATTAACAGATTATTTTTTTTTATTATCAGAAAGGTAAATGCACCAATCAAAGGATTGGAATAAATAAATTCGTAGCCATGGGAAAACAAATCGCAACATTTTTGAAACTTACAAATCCAGAAATATATACTGGGCATGCCTTTCGTAGATCATCTGCCACCCTGCTAGTGGATGTGGGTGGAGACATCACTTCTTTGAACAGGTATGGAGGGTGGAAGTCAACATATTAGACTAGGAGGAATCGGCGCATGAGTACCGAAAACTATTCCACCTCAATTTTTTTATGTGATCCTCTTCAAATTGCCCTACTGATGATATAAATGCATGTTGCCATGGGGCAACCCCATGCCATATTGTTTAAACCGAAATTGTTTAAACAATTGCAAGAAATTGTTATTTTCCAACCGGCAAATTTTTTTTTATATTCTCTATTGAAATACAAAGCAAAAAGGTCCTATGACTTTTCACGATAAAGTTAATATTTTTAGAGATATGAATTTTTAAAGGTTTGAAAAATCTCAAATTTGGGTATTTTTGACCCATGAAATATATATAATATATATAAAAAAAAATATAAATAATATTTTTTTCAATTCTTTATACAATAGTTAATAATATTCCTGAAAGATATTTAAAAAAAATTCATTGTTTATACCTGTTTTTTTATTGTTAATTTCGCGCGCTCACAAGTATGCGTCGTACCCGGTTTGTGAAATTTTACCTGCTTTACACGCATTTACGGGTTGTGATACGACTAGTAAAATTGGCACAAAAAAAAAGCTTTAGAAATGATGAAAGTAAAAGAAAATCGTGATGCTTTAGTCCCTCTTGGCAATGGCTTGGATTTGAGTACTAAGGAGTTGAAAGGCTTAGAAAGATTGTATTTAAATATTTTGGGTAAAAAAGGTAACACGGCGGATGAAGCTAGACAAAGTATTTTTTCTCGTTGCTTTGGCATTAATATTAATTTATCGAAAATGCACATCAGATGCCTTGCATTTGCATGCACTTAGAGCTTCTGCTCAAACATACATTTGGAAAAATGCATTGAATCCCCAATATGAAACATTAGATTTTACGAATTTCGGATACAAACTAGAGAATGGTACTTTGCTACCTTTATTTATAAACAAAAGCCCATTTCCAACTGATCTTAAAAAATTGTGTAATTGTAAGAAATCCTGTGCAACCAAAGCTTGTTACTGTAAAAAAAATAATATTAGTTGCATACTTCTATGTGGTTGTGATCCAGAAGACTGTAAAAATATAATATATAAAAATGATATTGATAATAAATACTTATTTTTAAATTTTGTTTCATTATTTCACACTTCTACATCTATAACATTCGTTTGAAGAAGATATTCAATGTAATTAATTTCTGTTTTAATAAAAAAAAAGTAATATAAACTGATAAAAAAGTAATTTTAATCACATGTTCCGATTTATGCTTGAATAACTTTTGTAAAATTGATTCCAGAAAAAAAAATTGTAGACAATTTCATTATTAATAACATTGCTCTCCGTAACAATCTTGATAAAGTTAATAGTTTTCAAGATAAATGATAAATAATAATTCAGGACACAGAGAGGCCGATGCAGCGCATGAGTCAGAGAGAGACGGCGATACTTAAAGGTAAGCGACTCATACTTGTGAGCGCGCGAAATTAACAATAAAAAACAGGTATAAACAATGAATTTTTTTTTAATATCTATTAAGAATATTATTAACTATTGTATAAAGAATTAAAAAAAAATATTATTTATATATTTTATTTTTTTTAAATATATTTCTTCATCGTGAAAAGTCATGGAAACTTTTTAATTTGTATTTCCATAAATAATATAAAAAAAATTGTCCGGTTGAAAAATAACAATTCCTTGCAATTGTTTAAACAATTTCGGTTTAAACAATATGGTACGGGGTTGCCCCATGGCAACATGCCTTTATATCATCAGTAGGGCAATTTGAAGAGGATCCCATAAAAAAATTGAGGTGGAATAGTTTTCGGTACTCATGCGCCGATTCCTCCTAGTCTATATATGATTCGATGCAGAATAAAATGAATACTGTAGAAAAAATCTTGGGTTCAATGAAACCGTCTACCATCACCAGCAACATCTCACACACATTTATTGCACAGAACACTTCGGAAATGAAAAATGGAAATATGAATTCGGATATAGAATCCTCGATACCTTCAGTTATGATTTCCAACTGTTCCAATTTAACTGTTAATTTCATTAAGAAAAAAATTTTTTGTTAGTTATGAAATTTTTCGAAATATAATTAAAGATTTTTTCATTCAATAAAAACTTCCCATTATGCAATTGTATGAATTGCACTCTTTCAGAATTTCCTTCACAAATGAATCTTATTTTCAAATAGTCCTGATATAAGTCACAGAAAAAGTATAGTATTCTGCTCGCAAGAAATAGCCATTACTCGCTCGACAAACTGCGTTCTCACGAGTAATGGCCACATTTCTTGCTCGTTGAATAATATACTATTTCAATGTTCACCAAATTATTTACTTAAGGAGTTGATTTTTGGAAAGTTTTTATGATATGATGCCAATTTCTAAATGTTTTTAAATGTTCATGTAGCAGTATTATGAAATGATGTACCAGTAAGCTCACGCTTTTATCTTTCTAGAGCTGAAGGCTGGAGAACTTTTCAGATTTTTAACCTGGTACAAATAATATCACCTTCGTCCAAACCATTTTGAGGTAGATGTCTTATGTTGGACATTCAATATTTCCAAAAATATCGCAATTCTCTTCCTGGCGTAAAAATACTAAATCAGTTATTCCAATTGGAATTTTCCTCGTATATCGTGGAAACTTTCGCCAGAGCGATCCATTAATCATTCGCAACCAGACTGTGAAAATTCTAAATGACACAGATACAATCATCTAAATGGAATGCGTTTATTATTCAAATAGATGATAATTATGTATTTATGGGTTGGCATTGTTCTTGTCGATGGCAAAAAGCTGTACGGTAATGAAATTAATTCTTATGTTGGCAATAATAATAATAGCCGTTTGACACGCGAGGCCACTTCTTGGTGATAATGATGCAGGCGTTGAGTTTGAACTCACTGTAAGTGGGTTTGGGATTGGTCATTTGGAGAAATGTGAGCCGGAATAACCATAAATTCATCTGTGGGCAGAGAACACTTGAAAATATCGACTTGGTGCAGTGATTACTTTCGCCTCATGGAAGGAGAAACATTGCTGGATTTTTTTCAGTCCAAATGGAGTGGGTAGTTTTGTTTTGTGTCCAGGGGAATCCTGAAAATAAATTTTGAAGCTCTGTCAAGCGATACCTATTGAAGTTTTACGAATGCTTCAATAATTTGGCAGGTAATAATCCAGACGGTTCAACAAATTATTGAGTCTGGAGAAAAAAAGCCAATTGTTTTTCAAAGCCCCAAAACGGTTCAGTTTACGTGTTTGTATGAAGCTGAGAGAACATCATAATTCAGAGATTTCAAATCCTGATACTTTGAAAAATGCTTATAAAAAAGCAAAAAAGGAGCATGAAGCTTTGGTAAAAAATTCCAAGAGGATCTATTATCAATACAGAATAACTGAGTCTTCAAGTCCTAGCAAGGAAAAATATTCAGATTAAACAAAATGAAATCAACTACGACTATCTTGTGATCGTTTGAAATATATTCAACAATTTTCTCAAAATATTTCGCATTCCATATTTTTGAAATCTTTCATTCCAGAAGAACTACTTTTGCTATTGAGTAATAAACTCCAGAATAAATACTCATCTGGTCATGATGAGGTTCCATCTTTCCTTATGAAAAAATATCCCCCTATTATAATAGAGCCTGTGACGCACTTGATAAATCTGTCGTTCGTAACAGGATCTTTCCCAAAAAACAGGATCTTTCCCAAAAATACTAAAAAAAAAGTTATTCCGATACATAAGAAGCAGGACCCAGAAAAACTGGACAATCATTTGATAATTCCTATTTGGATAGGCTAATAAAGCTCTTGTGAGAACAAAAAATTATTAGAGACCAGCAATATGGTTTTCGCTTGAACAAATCATCAAACACAGCCATGATTCATTTTATTGAGCGTTTGGTTGAATTTATAGAAGCAGGAGCCCTGTGGGCATCTTCTGCGATCGAAGCAGGGCTTTCGATTGTGTCAACCACAGAAATCTACCATCGAAACTGTATTCATATGGAATAAGAGGGATGGCATATGATTGGATTCAATCGTTTTTGGAAGGCAGACAACAGTATATGAGTAAAACTCATAATAGTGGTACATCAACACTCTAAATATGCAAACATTTCCATGGGCGTGCCTCAAGGATCGGTGTTGGGTCCGGTACTGTTTTTGTTGTACATAAATGAAATGGACTCAGTTTTGAGAGATACTTTCCTGACGATGTGTGCGGACGATACTTCACTGATCGTGTCAGAGAAGTCAGAAGGTATTCTGACTGATAAATGCATAAATACTCTACAATCAGTTGAGAATTGGTGTGGAACGAATTATTTATTCCTCGACGCCGCTAAGATACAATTGATAAGATTCCACAATCGCCAAAAATAATATCCTGATATCCAAATCAACATACAAAACCAAATACTCGAGAATTCAGAGGAAACAAATTTTTTAAGTATTACTCTAGATGCATGCCTAAATTGGAGAAAACACTGTGAACTACTAATAAGTGGGGTAAATTCCTTATGTTATCTATTCAGGAATATTAGGAATTTTCTGATGGAAGTACAACTACTTTACGTATATCACTCCCATCATGAATCTAGGCTGAGATGCGGCATATGCCTGTGGGGTAACTCTACATTGGCATCAGATGTTTTATAGTACAGAAACGGAGTTAACAGAACTTTTTCTTGTAGGAATCTATTCAGACAGTTTGAGGTTATGACTCTTGTTTGTGTGCATATATTTGAATTGACGGTTTATATTTTCAAGAATAGGCATAAGTTCCTCATGAATTCAAATATCCATAATATAAACACGAGATAAAAACTCAACTTCCATATTCCGTACTGTAAGTACAAAATTTCATCAAATTTACCATGTATGATGGTACAAGTTATTTTTAATAAACTGCCAAAACATATAAATGAGGCCAGCAATTTCATTGAATTCAGTAGGGAGTTGAGAAGGTTTTTAATTCAAGGATGTTTTTATAATTTGGGGGAATTTTTTAATTCGTGACATCTGTAAATTTTTTCATCTGAATGTTTTTTGACTCTTTTATTCACATTTCATATCTATGTATATATATATATATAAATATATATATATATATATATATATATATATATATATATATATATATATATATATATATATATATATATATATAATATATATATATATATATATATATATATATATATATACAGAAGAAGGGTAGTCTCGTGACTGGACTAGTTGAAAATAACTATGAATTTGAAATAAACTTAGTAGAAAGGATATTCCTTGAGGTTGCAGTCAAATTTAATGGCCAGTGAAAAAAGAAAAACTCTTTCCCATTTTGTCAAGCTTTCGAAAATGTTTATTTTCATTATCGAGACAGTAAGGAGAGGTTAAGTGAAGACAGCGAACTGGAAGTTCTTCAATCACAAAATGGTGATCAGTTCGCTGTCTTCACTTAACCTCACCTTACTGTCTTAATAATGAAAATAAACATTTTCGAAAGCTTGACAAAATGAGAAGAGTTTTTCTTTTTTCACTGGCAATTAAATTTGACTGCAACCTCAAGGAATATCCTTTCTACTAAGTTTATTTCAAATTCATAGTTATTATATATATATATATATATATATATATATATTTATTTATATATATATATATATTTATTTATATATATATATATATATATATTTACATAACTTATATGTCTGTATGAGTGTTTTCTGTGTGTGTTTTCATCTTTGTGTGTGCGTGTGTAACATTCAACAAATCCTATACATTCATACAGTGTGACCCATTTAAAATGAAACCACCCCTGTAGAATACGAATTTTTCAGTCAATCTCAAAAATGTTTTTTTCATTGAGCATCAAAAACTGTATCTTGACACAAATTTTCATAACTTTAGTTTCATTTCCAAGGCACTCTATGGTTTTTTTTCTTTGTCAAAAACGGAAAAAGTTTATTAGGCAATTTTTGTTTCCAAATTCGACTTCACCATTGGATTCGTAGTTGTTATAAATGAGAACCATCAAAATTTCATGAAAAAATATTGGTTAACAACGAAGTTACAACAACTTTGATTTCGGAAACAAAGTATTTTATTTTAATTTTTATTTACATTATAGACATATTTAAGATCTGGCAACACTGTCGATACGAAGTAGAACACCAGTGAATTTGTGCAGCGAAAATTCGGAGTCAATAGCTCATTCCGTTCTACAGTTATAACTCCTGGAAGTATGGTAATGTGAGCGATTTGTGGTGTACTAAATCGCAGCCTACTATTGATTTAGTACAATACCTATGCCTAATGTATTGGTTCAGCTTTCCTCAAATTATTGATGCCTTCTCTAGAAGCTTGTTTTAGTTGAGTTTTGCAGAATTCAAGAGGAACATTTTTGTCCTGCTTTCTGTTTTATTATTGAATAAATAATTTTGATACTTTAAAACTTGATTCGGTTCATTTCGTTTTTATCGGCTATGGAAGACTGCATAACATAAAAATTTATTTTTAATTTTCTGTTATTTTCAAATGCACCTAAGCTTGAATAAATGATTTTGAGGGAATATGATTTACAAATCCAGTGGCGTAGTCAGATTTTTATTACAAAATCGCTTCCACCACAAATCGCTCACATTACCATACTTTCAGGAGTTATAACTGTAGAACGGAATGAGCTATTGACTCCGAATTTCCGCTGTACAAATTCACTGGTGTTCTACTTTGTATCGACAGTGTTGCCAGATCTTAAATATGTCTATAATCTAAATAAAAGTTATAATCAAATACTTTGTTTCCAAAATTAAAGTTGTTGTAACTTCGTTGCTAACCAATATTTTTTCATGAAATTTCCATGTTTTCATTCATAACGACTACGAATCCAGTGGTGTAGTCAAATTTCAAAACAAAAATTGCCGAATAAACTTTTGCCGTTTTTGACAAAGAAAAAAAACCATAGAGTGCCTTGGCAATAAAACTAAAGTTATGAAAATTTGTGTCAAGCTACAGTTTTTGATGCTCAATATTTGTTTTTTTTGAAAATGACTGGAAAATGCGTATTCTACAGAGGTGGTTTCATTTCAAATGGGTCACACTGTATATGTCTACTGGAGAATAAAAAAATAAAGATTATTATTACATGATGCAACTGATATTTGAATGTTTTTTTTTCATAGGGAAAGAAATCGAGAAACAACATTTCGGGCCAGTAAGTCAAATCAAAAGAAAACATCTTTATTTCCATAGAATGAGATTTTTTTTCATAAGAATAGTCATTATCACTACCTCACAAACTGGTACTTAAAAAACAGAAACCTATCTAAGTGGCTTATTTCCGAAACCAAGACCAAAAACTTAAAAAAACTGTTTTTGTTTTTGTTTATTATTACTGACCAGCCGGGCTGGGGAACTCTGCAGAATATTAATCTATACATTTTTCCGAACCTATCAATAAAAAAACATTTTGGTCCAAATCATTCTGAGCTCTTACTGGAAAATTGACTACAATGACTGGCCTAATTTGTGAAGTAATTTTCAATATTTTAGGTCATTATCAAGGAAGCCAAAGTACTATCAAATAATATTCCTTATATGTTTCACATAATAAACCCTCAGAAGTCTAGAGCCATCATTAAAACTACATATTGGATATCGTGTGACAAAAACATTCTCTAGATATTCATGGAATAGCAGGATCAATTTGGATCGCAATGATTTCGATATGTCTTCCTGGCATTTGCAAATAGGTCGATGCATACGATGCATTCCGCCGTTCTATGAGGGCTGCATTCGATTTACTACGTCGTCGTCCCCTTTTATAACGCCTGCGATGGGGATCGACAACCCCAATGAACAAAGCAGTATATTATTTCAAACCATTCTAAAGAAAATTCCACAATGAGTTCACAATTTCAACATATGAGTTTTCGGTACAATGACAAATAATGATTCAAACGGTAGAGTGTAACAATTATTTCCGTAGCTCTTTTAAGAACTGAAAAATGTTCATCGTGTCTATTAGGTAAGCACTTTTCTCCAATGGGAGAGTATCATGAGATGAAAAAAATACAGGGTGATTCAAAAGTACTTTGACAAACTTCAGGAAATGATTCCTCACAATATTCTAATATAAATTGTCCGAATAAATATATGTCCGGAAACGCTTCTTTTCCAAGATACAGGGTGTTTTATTTTCGTTTTTTTTTTAACTTTTTCAAATGCTGCCTTCAATTGGACAAAAATTGTTATTGGGAGATTTTTTGAGGTGTCAAATTCGAACCTGATGTTATTTTCAGTCTTACTCGTAGGGGGCGCCACCTACACGTCTTTTTCTTTTTTCAAGATTCATAACTTTTTTGAGCGTACTTCTAGCACATTTTTCAGTTGAAAAATCAATTCCTCTATTATACCCACGTAAAAAAGCTACCCTTGTCACAAGTCGCTATAAGCAACCGTTTTCTAGATATTTGGACTTGAAAATTTCAAGTCGATTATTTGATAAACGATGCGTGTTCAGGTTATTACCATTATTTTGCATTTTTCACAAGAATGCTTAGGAAATGAATTTGACGTTTGAGTGAGTAGTTTTGGTAATTACATATCATGTGACAGTTAAAAGTTTTGTAGTTTTGTTGAAGTTTCTGTAAGTTTTAAAATTAATTTTGAAAGAATGGATAATTCAAACAATAATGCTCATTTAGCCGATATGCCTTTCGTTTATGGCCTTGCGGATGGCAATGCGTGCGAATCAAGACGTATTTACCAGGAGCGATTTCCTAATCGAGTACTGCTTTCAGCTCCAACATTTACCAGTCTCCACCGTCGTTTGGCAGAAACAGGTAGCTTTAAGGAGGCAGCTAATATTATTGGGAGACCACGAGCAGTCCGAACCCCAGAATTGGAAAAAGCTATTTTGAAGGCTCTCGAGGAGAATCCAGAAACAAGTCTACAGTTTGGAGAATTATCCACGATCAACAATTTTATCCATACCATATTTAAAGGGTACAAGCTCTTTTGCCACGAGACTTTCCTCAACGCATTACTATGTGTCAGTGGTTTTTGAGAAAATGGGCTGGAAATCCAAAATTTTTGAGATATGTTCTCCTCACGGACGAGGCAAACCTCTCCCGAAACGCTATCACAAACTTTCATAACAACCATGTTTATTTTATTAACGATGAAGGCAATTATCAGCAATCCTTAGGAGAAAATGCCCATCAGATTCCAGAAAAATCTGTGATCCATAAAAATAGAGTAGAGACAACTCCGCCTTCATGTGTGCCAATGAAAAACATCAACAATGATTCTTCGCCATTACCACAATGTTCGTGGATGCCTGATGCCCCTCCAACTCGTGAAAAAACACCGAATAAGGTAGTTCTACAAGAGCCAAATATATTTCCTCTTGCATCGCCGCAAGATTTGCAGGCAATTCCTAAAGTTACTTCTGTTGCAAAACGCCCTCAGCAAAAACGAGGAAAAACAGCAATTTTAACATCCACTCCTTACAAAATGGAATTGGAAATATCTATTCAAGAAAAAATTTGAAAGCTAATGGTAGCAAAAGAAAAATAGGCAGTGTAGGGAAAAAGAAAAAAGCAGTTCCTAAATTAACAAAAAATGCAGTATTGAAAGACAAAAATAATGGAGATTCCTCAAGAGACGAAGACGATGCGATATGTCTTTATTGCAAAGAATTTTATAGTACTTCCACCGAAGGATGGATTTCATGTTGTCTTTGTCACGAATGGGCTCATAATTCCTGCGCCGGTATTGACAGCAATGACGATGAGACTACGTTCCGATGTGAATTTTGTTCCTAGCTAACTTTGTATATCATATATTATATAACTAAGAGTTTTTATATTAATAAATTATTTTCGTTCACCTACACGTACCTCATATACTAAACCCATTTCACCCCAGATACAATTCCCATTTTGCCCCGTATACGGGGCAAAACGGGGAGAAGCCTGAATACGGGGCAAAACGAGGAGAAGCCTGATTTTTAAAAAATATATAAAAAACTCCGTACAAATTTCAAGTTGGTTATTAAGTTGTTCAAAGTCCAAAGGTAATATATTTAGCTAGCTAAATTCAAAATGGCACAGTTAAGTTAATTCGTTTTATAAAAAAATCAGGCCCTCAAAGTTAGGTACCCCGTTTTGCCCTAGATTCCCCTATATAGACAATCCTGGAGACTCTTACTTGTTTTATTTCCTAGCAACACAATAACTGGCCACTATTTCACTCAATTATATAATTTTTTTTTCAAAAATGCATTGATATAAACACTAGCTTGGAAAAAAGTTTTCATGCAGTCCAAACGTTAATTTCACTATTTTTGGCTCCATCTATATAACTTTTAACGAAAACGAATCAAATACTAGTAACAACGTGGAGCTCTGTTAGTTACAGTAAACTAAGTATAGTATATTTCACGAGAAGGGCAAGAAGTTAACATTTCCTGCACGATTGAAATAGCTCTGCGATCCTACTTTATGTTTTCCGGTGGGGTGTTTTTCAGCCTTTGATTTCGGCCCATTTAAATGTTCTTCCCCTAAAGAATATTATTGCTTATACTATTTACAACTATTAAACGAGTTTGTACGTTATGTCTTGGCATTACGGCTCCAAATAATCCTTGTTATCTTCATAACTGAAGAAGGTCTTCATCGGTTATGAGCCTATTCATGTTCATTTTAGATAAGTCCTCAAGATTATACAATATTTAGTAAAAAAAAAAATAGATTATGTTCACCTGATTGATAAAAATGCATGAAAATAAAAAATGTATTTTTTAATGAACGCCCTGGATATTTTAAATTTTATAAAAAGAATAGTTATGCCAGAAAAATAGAAGGGAGAAAGCGAGTTTTAATAAACAACAAGTATTTTCTTTGGATTTCTATTCAATAAGGTGCTCAAAGTGTTTACCATTCACTTCCTGGCAGTAATGAATTCGCTGAACAAAATTTTGTAGTGAATCAAAATCATGTTGGTAGGAATGGTGGAAATTTAATGTCTCATCCTTTCTTGCAACTCTTCGATATTTTGCGGCCTATTTTTGTAGACTACATTTTTCATGAAACCCCACAGAAAAAAGTCAAGTGGTGTCATATAGGGAGACCTAGCTCGCCATTCAATTATCATATTGCGTCCAACCCATTTATCAGGAAAAGTTTCATCTAGATATGCCCGCACCACACGTCCAAAATGTGGAGGAGCCCCATCTTGTTATTGTTCGAGAATAAGCGTCCAAGCTCTGGAATAATATGCTCTTGTTTGAACAAAATGTAGATCCGTCAGAAAACAATATGTGGTTGACCAATTTGACATTTTCGTTCAATTTATCCATAATAACTTCACAGAACTCGATTCAAAGATCAAAATCGTCTTCACGCAATTCTTGTAACAAATAAATTTAAATGGATGGAATTTCTGCAGTTTGCAATTTTTTTTAATGGAATATCGACTTAGTTATGATTTAAAGCCCTCTGTTGTGACGAATTTGTTGGATTTGTATGCAGGTAATTATTAAATGTTCCGCCTTTTGTAGTTTATATTCTAGGGTTGTGGTGTATTCGTCAGGAGCTTCAGAAGGATGGGTCACAAAACACCCCTTTCAATTAATTTTTTTTTCCAGATGGCACCCAGTCGCCATCTTGAAAGTTTCATCTGTCAATTTTACTCCCAAATATAGTATTCATGCATTAATTTCATTATCCCAAGTTTCAATTTTTTGAGTTGATCCGTTCAAAAAATAAAAGGGGGGAGACATTGAAGAAAAGCACTATATATATATATATATATATATATATATATACATACTCGATTCTTGTGGTTTTCCATTTGCTTGTTGTGAAGAGACTGCTGCCGGAAGTAACCCGATCAAAACAAGCAAGACACGTTATATTCGAATTAAAAACAACCTCTTCTCATACACCGCAAGTCAAATAGCATCAGTGGTTGTGCACACTAATTTAAAAATAATTTATGCACTTCAGCAACTTATTCACCTGACAATACAAACAAGAATTTTTTCGAACATAAATAATATTCGGTTTACGTTTCATTGACATCAAAGCCATAAATCAAGGCCCAAGTTAATGAATATAAAATGATTTGTTGCAGGGTGTTTATTATTAAAAATAAATAATGAAGTGTTCACAATGTTGCATCGGGGAGTCATCCGAAATTATACGAGGTGTATTCTTCCTTTTGAGATCCGATTCCACGATATGTCACAGTACCTAAAGTATGGTAGATGGTTTCATATAGTTTTGTATTCATTTTCTGCCTTTCTAAATACTTTTTTGATTAATCTATTTGATGATGAATTCATTGCAGTTATCTTTCTTACTATACTTCCCTCGGAATTCGTCATGGACGGACTACTGGAGTCTTTAAAAGAGAAATTCGATATCACAGTTAGGGAACGCCTGCAGGAGGCCCTGAACATGGTAACCAGATGGACGGGTTGGAGGGACTAAACATCATATCTCAAAAAGCCACCTTGGTAACATATACTCGAAGACGGGCACAAGGCAGACTAGGGATCATCAAACTCCGGGAAGAAACTCTTCAGGGTAAGAGAGTGATATTGGACTCGAAACTGACCTGGAAAGAACATCCGAAGAAAGTGACCAGAAAACCGGAAAGCAGACTTTTTTTTTTAAATGGCTATTCTACAGGGTAAGATCTGATACACAAACTGGTCTAAGATGGAGAATGGTGCGGGAGTGCTTTCTGCTCCAAAAAAGCTCAACCTCACCTTTACGTGGTAGATAGATAGCTAGATAGATATCATTTATTTTGCCAAAGATTACATTGTTGTAATATAGCAATAGTCAGGTTCATGAATGAACAAACAGATATATAAATATACATATACGGATTAAAATCGCACATAAAAGTAATAAGTAATAAAAGTAAGAAGTAATAGGTAGACACTGGGTAATATAAAAGACAAACATATTGATGAAAAAACTCAGACAAATGGTAAAAACACTTATCTATTAAAAGTTCCTGAAGAGTTTTCCTGAACACAGTTAGGCTCTCAATATTTTTAATTATTTCTGGCAACTTATTGAAAATACGCAACCACATATATTCGGGCGAGTTATAAGTTATACACATTTTTGCAAATGGCACACTAAAGTTATGCTCAATCCTGGTATTCATTGAATGGATATCTTTGTTCAGTTTGAAGCTGTTTTTGTTTTTAAAAATGTATAAACACATTTCCAAAATATATAATGAAGTGATCGTTAGTATCCTAAACTCTATGAGAATGTTCCTGCAAGAATGAGTATATTCCACACCAGCAATACATCTGATGATGCGTTTTCGAGAAATTAACATATCTCCTGCTAGGGTGGAGTTACCCCAAAGACAAATACCAAATATAATGCGGGAGTCTACTTGTGCATAATATAAATTTATCATCTGTCCTCTACCAAAAACACATTTAATATTTTTGAAAAGGTAGTATATTGAATTCAGTTTGCAAATCAATGTTTCACATTGTGGTTTCCAACTGAGAGTTGGATCAATCTTGATTCCCAAAAAACTGATCGCCTCTACATTGTCTCGAACCATACAGTTGTTGCTGCATATATTGAGTGGTTCACATACTTCTTGTCGGTTATGAAATGTCGCTAATTGTGTTTTTTCAGTATTGAAAAATAATTGATGTCCATCAAACCCCTCACTAATGTTTGTTGCTGATAGATTTGAGATGATTAGAGATAAGTCATCTGCATAGATTGTAATAAACTGATTTTCAGAAATAGATCAAGGCTATTTACATACATGAAAAAAAGACAAGGTCCCAGCACCGAGCCTTGTGGCACACCAGACTCCACTGAAGAATAGTCTGAATGATATTTTTTTATTTCAGTTAGATCCATATGCTGTATTTGAACGAATTGTTTTCTATACTTAAAAAAAAAATATATCCAGCTTAGAGGCTGTCCTCTTATTCCAGAGCCATATAGCTTTGACGGTAAAGTATCATGATTGACGCAGTCGAATGCCCTGCTCAGATCATAGGAAATCCCAACAGGACACTCGGCTGCCTCAATACATTTGATAATTTGACTATGAAAAGAGTTAATTGCCGTATCAATAAATTTTCCTGCACGAAACCCATGTTGTTTTTCTGTTAATATATTGAATTTTATTAAGGAATTATTGAGTCGTGATGAAAATGCGTATTAAAAAATTTCAGAAAGCGAGAGAGGGACCGTTACTGATCTATAGTTCTCAAGTAACAATTTGTCCTTTTTTTTTAATATTGGAATAATCTTACCCACTTTCAAACAGGAAGGAAACGTGCCTGCAGTGAATGATAAATTCACCAAGTGAGTAAGTGCCTTTTTCACAGAGGATATAATTTTTTTCACTAAAAACATGGGTATATCATCAGACCCGGAAGAACTTTTATTTTTCAATTTGTGTTTGAGCGGTGCTTCTAATTCATCTTCTCCATAAGGAGTTAAAAAAAGGAATCATATCGGATTACTCTGCAATCTAATACATGGGATCTATCCTTGTTAGTTCAATTATTGTTTTGGGAGCATCTGTAAAAAACTGTTGAAAGATGAATCGATCAAAACTTATTTCTTGATCATCAACTCTTCTTATTGCTAAGTTACCTTGTTTTCAATTTTCAATTGATAATTCATCTATCACTTTCCAGACAGTTTTTTATGGATTTCTAGAAATGAATATTTTATTTTGGTAATATTTTTTTTTTACCTTGGATATCAGATCAGCGTTTTTTCTTCAAGAATCTCGATGAACTGGTTCGAGAACAGGATATCTTTTGCATAAAAAGTTCAGGTCTTCAAGATTAGCGCTTGATCTTCTGACCTCATCATTGAACCATTTTTTATTTGGTGTACGTTTACTATAATATTTCCTTTCAGGGAGGTGAAGATTGAAATAATACAAAATAATTGAATAAAAATACTCAAAAGCTGAATTTAGGTCTTGGTGTGGGGTGAACGAGTCTCGACTGCGCTACGAATGCGGGTGGTATATAGACATTTGTTGGCAGCCGAGACTTGTCCAACAAGGCTCTGGCAAACAGTTCCAAATCCAAGCTGTGAGCGCCGTGGTGAGGGATGAATGGCACACAGGAGCACATTTGCTTCCGGGTAGCGGGGGCCCCGCCTGCTCTGCCTCCCAGATCGGTGGTGAACAAAGATCCTTTGTTTGCTTGTGCACTGTGGAGGGACTCGTTGTTGGTGGCTGCCACTGGTCAGGGAGGGGGAGGGGGCATGCGGAGTGCGGATGATCGCCACTTGGAGGCGAATGGGCTCCACAGTGTGGCAAACGGAGCCTCCGAAAACAGGGCGAAATCTCAGAGTAAGCAGCCTTATCCCTCTGCAGAAGGCACTACAGGGCTGGACCAACCCTTTTCTCCAAACTCGTGGGAACCATATGAACCGCAAAAAGACAAAATACCGAGAAGGAAGGAGGGCAACTCCTGGCTTATTCGGTGGACAAACAAATACATATGTGGGGGTAGGAGTCATCAAGATGAACCTCCAGCACTGCAAAGCGGCCGAAGCAGTACTTGCAGGGGCTATGAGGGACTTTGAAGTAGCCCTTATTCAGGAACCATGGACCCGACAGGGTGAAATCAAGTGGGGAGTCGCTGCTACAGTTCGTGGTAGCAAACAAACTAGACATACTGAACGTAGGTAACAAACCAACCTTTGTTACAGGAAACAGAAGGGAGGTACTCGACGTAACAATAGCCTCTACCTATGTGAGTAATTCTGTTATGGAATGGCATGTGTCTGAAGAGGAGAGTTGCTCAGACCACAGACACATAAACTTCATAATAAAGAGTAACACCACAACAGAAACTTATCGGAATCCAAGGAAAAGGGAATGGAAAGCATATAAGGCAGACCTAGCACGCAACATTTCTGGACTACATATACCGATAAGTACAAACAAGGATATAGAGATGGCAGTGGAGCAACTCAATGACACAATCATTTCTGCGTTCATCAATGATTGTCCCCTCATCACAAGGAACTCCACTAGGAACGTGCCCTGGTGGAATGCTGAACTTGCAAGATTAAGGAGGCAACAAGGAAAAAATCCAACAGCGCCAAGAAAACTGGAAGGTGGGATGACTACAAGAACGACTTGACCAGCAGCTACCAAAAGGCACTAAATAAAGCTGAGAGAGATTTCTGGAGGAGGTACTGTGAGGAGATAGAAAGCACTCAAGGGTGCGCCAGGCTCCAAAAAATCATCTCTAAGGACAAAAATCGAACAATACACTCCCTCAGAAATGAACAAGCAGAGTAGACCACTACAGGAGAAGAAACCATAAAGATACTCTTTACGGTCCATTTTCCTGGAGCCCAACTAGTACAAACACCTGCTAATGAGAATGAAACGGAGACTCTGGAAAAAGGTGGTAACTATGATAAAAGACGTCACCAGGACCAATCGGGATTTACCCAGTATCGCTGCAGAAGGGAACGGAACTACTGCACAGAAGGCTCTGTGAACTGCAAAGAGGCATCCTGGCTCTTGGATACATACCAAAGCCATGGAGGAACAACAGAGTAATCCTCATACCGAAACCTTGGAAAACCGGAGACGAAACGGCGAAGTTCCGAAGACCGATAAGCCTCATGTTTTCTAGACTGAAGACCCTGGAGAAGCTGGTAGACAGGCATATAAGGGACAATGCACTGGTAGAAAGGCTCCTGCATTGAGAACAGTTTGCTTACAGGACCGGCTGGTCAATAGAAACAACACTCCACAAACTTTTAATGAATACGTACTAATAGCGGCCTTTCTAGACATACAAGTAGCTTTTAGCAACACTCGGTCTCCTAGTCGGAGAGGAATCAAAAATACCTTGCGTGACCTAGATAGACTCAATGCTAAGAAACAGGATGATACATACAACCCTAATGGAAGAGACTGTAGTGGATTGGGCGGCCAGAGGATGCCCACAGGGGGAAGTCCTGTGGAATCTGGTCATGGACGTCTTACTGAGGTCCCTGAAAGGAAAAGGTCACAAAACCCTTGGATACGCTGACGACATTGTTGCCTTAGAACAGGGGAAATTCAACACCGTGGTTTCGGATCGCATACAAGAGGCCCCAAACTTTGTAACCAGATGGACGGACTTCGAGGAATTGAACATCAAGGCCACCATGGTAATATCTACTCGGAAACGCAAATTAGTGGGGCGAGGACCTATAAAACTTCGAGGAGAAACAATACAGTGTAGGGGAGATGTCAAATATTTCGGGGTGATACTGGACTCGAAATTGACCTGAAACCAACATCTGACAAAATTGATCAGAAAAGCACATTTAACTTGGCTAGATGCTCTTTTGGCAAGAAATGGGGGATAAAACCACACATGGTACACTGGTTGTACAACATGGTGGTAAAAGCGGTCATAATGTATGCCTCCCTGGTGTGGTGGACAAAAACACTGCAAAGGAGTGCCAAAGCTGAACTGGGCAAAGTACGAAGACTTGCCCATGTAGGCATTACAGGGGCAATGGAATCAACACCCTCTGCAGCTATGGAGACTCTACTGGGACTGCCCCTCCCCTTGGTGACACAGGGAGAGGCAAGGCTAGGGGCCTCCAGACTAAGAAACACACTGGGCAACATACATGTTGGGACAGGACACATTAGTATCGTCAGCATCGTAAACAGAGACGTGCTAGATAGGAGATCAGACCACGTCGCGAAACGATTCTCATTTGACAAGTCATACAGGGTATCTATACCAGACAGAAATGTATGGAATCACACAGAACTCAACACCATTCTATAGGGAAAGATCTGGTACACAGACCGATCGAAAATGGGGAATGGTGCGGGGGCAGGAGTGTACTCCAGAAACACAGTGACCGAGCTCAGCTACTCCCTGGGTATTGACACGTCTGTATTTCGAGCAGAGGTCTACGCAATCCTTCAGTGTGTGAGAAAAAACATCAGGAGAGCAATAGAAGAGAACCAGATCCACATTCTCTCAGACAGCCAGGCTGCAGTGAAGGCTCGAAGTAGCCAGGAAGTGACGTCCCAACTGGTTTGAACTGCAAAGAGGAACTGACAATTCTAGCAGAACAAAACCGCGTCAAGCTGATTTGGGTGCCAGGATATCAGGGATGTTATAGTCTAAAACTCCCGTTACCTACAAAAAAATATCACCAGAGAGTGTATATTCTATAATGGCGGCAAAATGTTCAACCACTCGCCAAATGACATCAGGATAGCAAACTTGAATAAATGCCAATTCAGAAAAACAGTCAAAAATTATCTCTCTGAGAGACCCTATTACTCGCTGCAGGAATTCTTCCTCTCACTATATTAACTATATTATATTCTGTATTTTGTTACTTCTTGATGTCAGTTCTGTCTACACCGTTAGTTCATTATATTTTCATTACTGTCCTCAATGTTACATATGAATTCTGTCCATACTTTGTTTTTTATTTTGTACACACCTAAGCTTTGTCAATAAGGTATACCTTCAGACAAAAAAACATATTCATTATTATTATCGAATAATATTTCTCTAAGGCAAATAAGTAATAAATATCTTCAACAAGATCTGATAATATCCATGACAGCAATTGAAAAACTTTTGTATATACGGACTGAAGTTGAAAATTCCACATAGACTCCAAGATCCCAGAGCCAGCAAACCTATGTCATTTTAGCAAAGCTGAATTTTTCAGTATGAATAGTGTGATGTGTAGTTGAGAACGGATGCGTACTTGCTAGCCTGAAAACAGGCCTTTTTATCGGTAGAAGGTACAAAAGGTATATAAAATCTCACTCAGCTACAGCTTAGTACGTTAAAATATGGTAATATATTCTGACACTCAATATACTTATACAGTCGAGAGCTCTAATGCGCCAGATATGAGATTTAAGCTCTGGATCTCGAGAGAAAGCGTCGGTTCGAATCCCACTACCTGACGTTTTTCTATTATTTTTTCCCTTCGAAATTGAGAAATATGTTTAAAACAAGAATATTTAAATATTCGTCCTAAAACAAATCATTTTTCAGTCGGATATAAAAAATTAAAAAAAAAAATGCCGTCCGTGGTGGAGTTCAAACCCATACTCAGTTTCGAGATCTATAGCTAAAATCTGCTGAATCTGACAAATTCCAAATTCAAAATTCCAAAGCATTTATTCAGATAATCATTATTCACATTTTATGATATTAACCTAATTACTAACTATTTACATACATATACATACATACATATACATACATACATATACATACATACATAATCATACATTATAAATCAAAATAAAGTGAAAACGTTTCTTGAAAAAGAGGAATGGACTGATATCTTGACATCAAATGACCCAGAACTTGCTTACAACCTATTTATTGACAAAATTAAAACATATAATCTTTCATCCACTCAAACTAAATCCATGAAACTTTCCAAAAAAAAACTGAAACCTTGGATGACTACAGTCTTTTAACATCAATCAGATTCATAGACAACCTGAAGAAAACATTAAATAGACGGTATACCGAAGAACTGAATAAAGAATACAAAAAGTACAGAAACTATCAAAAAAAATACATAAATAAATTACACGCCCAACAGAATTATCGACAATGGAAAATTTAAAAAATGAAATAACTTGAAACAAAAAGATAAATTTAATATTACAAATGAAAGTGGACAATTAGTTGTTAATGATAAGGAAAAATCAGATTACTTTAATAATTTCTTTGCAAATATAGGACAACAGATGGCAAGGAAAATTGATAAACATGACACTATCCCGTAAATTGAATGTAATATTGCAAATTCTTTTTTTCTAAGCCCAGTATCAAGAAATGAAATTATTAAAATAATATCTACTTTGAAAAACAATAGCTCTCCAGGTCCTGACAGTGTGACGGCGCAATTTATAAAGAAACTCAATTTTCTTCTATGGAGTCCTCTTCGTCATATTATTAATTTATGCTTCGTAAGGGGTAATATACCAGCTGCTTTAAAAGAGTCTATAACCACTCCAGTTTTCAAAACTGGTGACAGAAAACTTACAACGAATTACAGACCAATAACTATTTTTAATAATTTTGCTAAGGTTTTCGAAAAGTGTTTGAAAAATAGACTGATTGATTTTTTGGAGAGAAATAATATCTTATTTGAAGGCCAATTTGGATTCAGAGAACACATGTCAACTGAAAATGCAATATTCCAACTGATCAACAGTGTATGATAAAACTTTAATTACAAAAAAAAAGGCTTGACGGTTTTCTTAGATTTGGCTAAAGCCTTTGGTACTGTCAATCATCAAATTCTCCTTAAACGTCTAGAAACTATAGGAGTTAGAGGAATTGCACTAGATCTATTCAAAAACTATATATCTGACAGACATCAAAAGGTTAAAATAAACAGTCTTCACAGCGATCCACTACCAATCACCATGGGCGTCTCACAGGGTACAGTATTGGGCCCAATCTTATTTTTGATTTATATCAACAGTCTTTATAAACTTTTGAACATCAATTGCAGGATAATATCTTACGCGGACGACACTGCTCTTTTGTATGAAGGAAACTCCTGGGATGAAGTCTATAAGAAAGCTGAAACAGGGCTCAAATATGTTACCTCTTGGTTGAATATGAGCCTTCTGAGTCTGAATTTAGAAAAAACGAAATTTATCGCATTTACCACAACAAAAAAAGATCAGCCCTTGAATAACATACTCACTATTCATAAACATCTCTGCCGATCGCCAACGCAGTGTTCATATCCAAAAATTAAAAAAGTTGACAACATAAAGTATTTGGGTATTTATGTGGACCAACACCTGCGATGGAAAGAATACGCAGATAATACAGATAAAAGACTCAATGAGTTAGTCTATAAATTGTATCAACTTAGAAATCTCAATAATAAAAAACTCCTACTTATGATTTACAACTCACTTGCTGAATCCATATTGAGATATTGCATCATTATATAGGGTGGTCTTAGTGAAACACGTTCTTGGAGTTATGCAAAATACTATATTAAAAATAATTTTTAAGAAAAATAGAAGATACTCAACTGAAGACCTTTACAATGGATCTGCTTTATTTGAAGTGAGAAAACTATATACCTACTATTGCCTAATATGGATGCAAAACAATCCCATCTCTCATATAAGCCATATATACAATTCACGTGCTAAATCTGAACAGAAAACAAATGCTCCTCTCTGTAGACTAACCCACACGCAGAGATTTATATCATACTTTGGGCCAAAACTGTTGAACCTAGTCCCTATAGATATCAGAATCATCCCTAATAAATTCAAAATGAAATCTAAACTCAAAGAATTTGTGAGCCTAAATTATAACACTCTCTCTCCCTCATTACAACAAATTTGATCTTCACATTGTATATAACTCTTTTTTTTCTCAAATTTTCATTCATTCAAAATATATGTATAAAATTTACAGTTTCAGGCTGATGACTACAACACAAGCTTTGCTTAGGTAGATCAGCCTGGAACATGATCTGTAATTCATAATTTTTCTTCCTAGTTTCAGTTATGAATTGATATTGTAGATGAAACTTATACTTACCTGAATAAATTTACTTACTACTTATATATATATATATATATATATACAAAATTACAAACTGCGGGGTTGTTCGAGCAGCCCCCATTCCGAAGACAGCCGAAACGTCCCCCCGGAGCACCGTTCCCGATACTCCAGACGAACGCCTCGGCTCAAAAACGGGCTGTTACCTACGAGGAAATGAAGCCCATCCCAGCAGATTTTGGCACTGTTCTCTTGAGTATTCGGAAGAATCATGTTATTCTATGAGTATCGTTTCAGTCTCCTATCTTATCGATTTGAAGTAAATTTTGATTTATTTTGAATGAAAAGAGTATCTGTAGTGAGGTTATGCGTATTTTTCCAGGAAAAATTAAAACAAAAACCTAGGTTGAATTTGCCACTTTAGACCGCCACGCTATCTCGCTATATTGAGTGTCAAAATATTACCATACTTTAACGTAGGTGAGTAATGTTTTTATGTACCTTTTGTACTTGCTATCTGTAAAAAGGCCCCGCTTTCTAGATAGTAATTACGCATACGTACATATCACACTATTCATACTCAAAATTTCAGCTATTCTAAAATGACGTAGGTTTGCCGGCTCTGGGATCTTACTCTACTATCGTCGTAGCTTGGTGGAAGATTGCTGCATTACTGTGCCAGATATTCGCTCCACAGCCTGTATATGCCGCATTTTTCTTAAGATGCACAGTTCCTGACAACTCCGGTGCCATATAATGGACTCGAGAAGATTAATTTTGTATCGAATAGGCCATACCTCCCGCAACAAGCGATTTCATCATCGTTTATGGCCCTATCACATTGAATACGACTGTATTATGATGCAAATGTAACTAAAGTGATGTAATTCTCCAGAACGACCATATTCCACGCTTTGAGTGCGTTTAGTGGTTAGGTAAGTAATTGATTGTTGTGAGGAAATGCGGCGCGGGTTTCATAAATAGCTTTCAACTGAATTGATTATTATTCATTCACAATATCCAGACAATATATGTATTAGTCAACCGTATAATGCATACGCACTGATTGGCTTCTTGGATTATCATTTTGGAAGCAGATGTGCTACTACAAAAGTACTCACTGTTACCACAATTAATTAAAGATTATGAAAAAAATAATTTAAAGACCTTTATATTTCCATTATTGAAATAATTAGTCGGGACATTTTTTTATTCTTTGAAAATCATAATTGGCATTTGTCAATAGAATAACAACATTTTTGTCTTTTTATCAAAACTTTAATTGTTTAAGTTAACAATTTGTTATCAATAAATTTCAAATCTCATTATATTTTTTTCTGAAACTAATAAAAATTACGAAAACAACCATATGCAACAAGGTGTCGATAATTTTATTAAAATATTTTGTATATATTTTTTTTAAATTACGGTATATAAAAGTTGCAGCGGCCACTTGATATGAAAGTTACAGTGGTTTGTCACCACTGTAACTTTTGAACCATTGAAGTTACAATTATCAACTTGCGAAATGATTTCATAGAGCATTAGTTGATCTCTCAGATAAACATATCACCAAGTCTGTATCTGTCATGTTTTAATGTTCACATGCATTTGTTTATAAACAATTCTGTTATCTTCTTCTTACACTGCTCATATCTTTTAAACTATGAAAGTTAGCCATTTTGTACTACAAGACGTTTTCGTAGGCTTGTATTTGAAATATGAATTCCGAAAACATAGAGAGGTTCAATAATTTCATGTGTGAAGAAACCTGGTTAGAGGTCTCTAATAACGATATAAATATTGCTTTCGAACGTTTCAGCAGTATCATATCTCATTACTTCAATCTCTCTTTTCCCATAATTAAATATAGCAATAGGAGACAAAGAAAAAAAAAAGAGTGGATGAACGAGGATTTGTGTAGGTTGAGGAGTAAAATTTGCTTGTTTTCAGATTTGTCTAAGAAATACCCGGAATTAAAAAACCATTGCAAGGAACTGAACAAACAATATTCCTTGGAACTATCTAAAGCAAAATGTAGTCATATTGATAATAAAATAAATTCTTCAACAAACAAAACGAAAGCAACGTGGAACATCATTTCGGAAATACAAGGTTAAAAAAAAGCAGCTAATTTGAAAATAATACAAAATGATGAACAACTCGATGATGAGGTAGTCGCCAATAATTTCCTTAGACATTTCAGTCTTGCAACTGATAAAGGTGAAAATGATGTAGAATTTCTAACGTCGAATATAAAACTTAATTACAAATCATTTTTTTTTGGCGCCGGTGACTGAGCCTGAGGTAGTCGGTTCCATAAACAGACTGAAACCGTCCAATTCTAGTGGTCTGGACCATATATCGAACAACATTTTGAAGCGGTGTAAATATGGTATCAGCAGTGTCCTCACTTTCATGATAAATTTAAGTTTCACCCAAGATACTTTCCCTAACAAACTGAAATCTTCCGTGATTAGGACACTTTACAAAAAAGGTGATACGAATGAGTACTCCAATTACAGAGCGATTACATTGCTCTCAAGCATATCAAAGCTTTTTGAAATAGCCCTAAATGAACAACTGTCAAACTTCTGTTTGAGAAATAATATAATTTCCAGTAATCAACACGGATTCGTGAAAAAAAGGGGCGTAGATACAGCTTTAACAGTTTTGAATATTCAGATTGTGAATGCCATTGAGTCAAAATTGATTCCCCTTGGTTTCTGTATTGATTTTTCTCGAGCCTTCGTTTGTGTTAACCATTATCTCTTACTTGAGAAACTGCACCGATATGGCGTTCGAGGCATACCACTAGATTTTATTAAATCGTACCTAACAAATCGTAAGCAAGCAGTGCAAATCAACAACAGTTTCAGTCAAACCGTTAGCGTTAGTCAAAGGGTGCCTCAGGGGTCTATTTTAGGACCTCTTTTATATATAATTTTTGCCAACGACCTCATAACTTTCCTCGAAGGTATTCCAAATGCAAATATGGTTTGTTATGCCGATGACACTAATTTCCTAATTACGGAAACTAGCATCGATCGGACAATGGCTACTGCTGAAGAGGTATACACGCGGTGTTTATTATGGTCAGAAAAAAATTCCATTAATTTGAATAAGGAAAAAACGGTTTCTATTATTTTCCATCGAGGGCACAATCAAACGCTATGTAACAATAACACTGGGAATCTCACATACATAATCTATGTGGTAGATTGAGATCTGCTTGCTATGCCCTGAGGTCATTAAAGGAGCACTGCAGTCAAAAAATACTCCTCACTCTGTATTATGCGAATTTTCACTCTCAAATTCGATATGGCATCATGAATTGGGGAGCTGGCACTGATTGTTCAAGAATATTAATTTTACAAAAATCCGCGTTGAGAATCCTCTGTAATCTTCCCTGGGGACACTCATGCAGGGAGTCTTATAAAAATAATAAAATTTTAACCGTAGTTGATACTTACATATACGAAATATCGTGTTATGTTCATAAGAATCTTTCATTGTTTAGCTGCAATAGATCGAAGCATAATTACTCTACCAGATTTAAGAACAATTTACTTCCGGCAAAGCACTCAACCAAGTTTTACCAAAGAAACTTGTACTACAATGGCTGCAGAATCTATAATAATTTACCTGAAGAAGTGCAAAGTGCGCCAAATATTCTCATTTTCAAAAATAGGCTCAAAGACTTCTTGACCAAAAGAACTTTTACACACTTGACGAATATTTTTTTTAAGAGGTTGTTGGGACCACTGTATGTCTAGTTGTATACATTTATATATCTGTGGTTCGTCGGTATTCGTGTTTTATTCATAATTTAAGTTATATTTCTTGTCTTCTATGTTTACTGTGTATACTTTCATTTACTGGCGCTCTCGGCAATTTGTTATTGACATCATTGTAATGGTTTTGATAACTTATTGTTGATTAAAGTATATTACTATTATTATTATTATTCAACAAATGGGTTTCAGTTATTAACATTGATTGTTCATGAAATACACGGATCTATTTAAATAATATCAACTTCATCATGTATTCTAGCGGTGTTCAATAACATATTAGTTAATAAATACTCAAGATATACAGTTTTTTTGTGAAATCATTCATTATCTGGTTTTTCAACTATATTTATAAAAAATTATATACCGTAATTTTAGAAACATCTCTGAAAAATATTAAAAACTTTGTTGCATATAGTTGTTTCTTTTATTCTTAGTAATTTCATAAAAAAGTATAATGATATTCGGAATTTGTTTATAACAAATTGTTAACTTGAAAAACAATAAAAAAAATTGTAATTTTCTTTTAATATTGTGTAATTTTATTGAGAAATACCAATTATCATTTTTAAAGGAAAAACATATACCTAACTAATTATTTAAATGCTGGAAATATAAGAAAAAGATTTTAAACAATAAGAAAAAAAAATGTTTTTTTTTCTGTATAATCATTATATTCTCTAGACAACACACAGAAAACAAACTTCAAATATATCAAACTTATCAATTTGTTTATAAATGCCTTCGTTCGATGCAAAAACAGCAATAGCAAAACACATGGATAAATTTTTATTTTTTATTTTTAATTTTTTTTAATTTTTTTTATACAAATGCACTGAAAGGAAAAAAATATTCCTTTCATTGTTTGATCTAGGTTATTCTGTGAGTACCAGATTCAAAATCTTGCCGCCCAAGATTACCTATTTTATATCCACGGCAAGCTTTCGAATCTGTTACTTACAGAATAACCTAGATCAAACAATGAAAGATATTATTTTTTCCTTTTTAGTGCATTTGTATAAATGAAAGCTTGCCTTTTAAATTATTTTTCTATAATTTGTATTTTCAACTTTTAAGTTCTGTTTTTATTACCAACTAATGAAAGCTTGTTTTTAATTTTTTGTTCGTTTATTTATTTATATTTATTGATATTTATAATGTTAAATAACTAGTTTAGTAATCTCTATCTGATTTATTTTTGAATTGGAAAAATCGTAATCTCCGACCCCAAAAACCCCTAGATACCAATTTTGAATAGAATCGGATCATAATCACAAAAATAGTCCGCCATATGGAAGCCGCCATTTTTTTTTTCTAACAAAAAATTCATTATGCATTTCATAATGCATTGTCACCGGAATAATGTAAACCTGCCAAATTTCAAATCAATCGGACGATTAGAAAAGAGTCAAATTTAACTTGAAAAATTTTATTACAGACAGACAGACACACAGAAAGACAGACACCGGGACAGGTGAAACTGAAAACAAAAGCTTGTAAAAAAAAATCTTTGACTCCTAAAACCCCCACAAACCAATTATGAATAGAATTGGGCCATAATCACAAAACTTGTTCGCCATTTTGGAGCCGCCATATTGAATTTTCCAATTCTAGGCACATTCAATAGTTTTCACCCATATATACAATTCACTATGGAAGCAGAAGATACTGATCACTCCGTACCTTTTCTTGACACAAAGTTCATCCGAACAACCGATAATAAAGTCTTAATAGATTGGTACAGGAAACCATGTAGCTCCGGAAGCTATATTAATTATTGGTCGTATAAACATTCGATGAAAGTGAACCTAGTCAAACAAATGAAAAATAGAGTGTTGAAAATCTCTGATATATAATTTCACAAAAAAATCTCAATATTATTTTGAACCTTTTTCTTGATAATTCATATCCAGTCAGCATGGTTAAAAATATTTTGTTTAATACACCAACCTCACTTGAGATTGTAACCAGACCAAGTGCTATACCCCTTATCAAAAATGATAACAATGATATTGATACTACCCCAGCATGTATACATCCTTACCGTTCTTCGAAGAAATTACACCTCCATTAGCTAGAATTTTTCATGATCTATCAAACATTAAAATTGCAAATAAAACCGTCCTAACTATCAGGTCAGTTCACACAAAAATTAAAGATAAAATACCCATAACTGCACAAACGAATGTAATATACAGTATTCCTTGTCGAATGTGTGATAAGAATTATGTTGGTCAAACCACAACAAAAGTGATTAGCAGATTACACCCAGAAAGATGCGCATTAGCAGAGCATGTGAACAAGTTCGACCACCATATGAATTATGAATCCACAAAGGTCTTAGCTAGTAGTCACACTCAACAAAAAGATCCTTTCTAGAAATGGCCTATATTTTTGAAGATAAAAACTGTATAAATAAAAAAACAGATATAAATCATCTCAGTGAAATCTACTCCTATCTAGTGACGTTGGATGAAAAGTTATCAAACAACAACCTCACTTCTAATTTTTTCAATCTTTAATCGTACAAAAATAATTATGTTGGCAACATACAATTGGCACCACTGTTATCAGTCTCAACTTGGTTTTGGCCTATCAGAGGAATTGTCTGTCAGATGTCATGTCACCTACCTGTCAGAAGTACCTAACCTGTACATGACACTTCTTCCCACATGGGGAAATGACAGTCACCTATAGAAATTGTGATAATCCTTATTTTAATACCTAACTAGTTCGAAAGGGAAACATTCTCAATTGAATATTGATAGAAAGATTTTTCTGTGAATTGAAAAATCCACGATTAAAATGAAGTTATTTTTTGTGAATGTTTAACAGAAAACAACTACTTCCCCGGCTAAAGCCACGCTGGACATGTTACGAATGATTTCTGGTGAGTACTCTCTTTTGGAAAATATTCTTCTTCGCCTCATTCATCTTTATGAGTTCTTAATCAAGACTGGAATAGAAAATCAAATAACTATCTGAATGAAAATGCAAATTTTCAATTTCAGATTTTTTCTTTGAGTTAGGGCCTTTTCAGAATATCTATCAGATGTAGTTCAATGTCCAGCGTGGCTTTAGCCGGGGAAGTAGTTGTTTTCTGTTAGACATTCACAAAAAATAACTTCATTTCAATCGTGGATTTTTCAATTCACAGAAAAATCTTTCTATCAATATTCAATTGAGAATGTTTCCCTTTTCAACATGAATACCCCACAAGAGGTTATCTTGACGATGGAAGATAGTGACTAAAGTTTATCTTTCAGTCGCAGATGATTCCACATCTGATTTTATGAACATCATGTTCATATTTTCAACAAATCAACCTAACTAGTTATTTTAAACTGTATTATATCTCATTCATCCTTCATAATGTGTCGACCATTATATTTCAACACCTGTATAATCATTCTCAACAAAGATGTAAGTCACATTCAACCTATATTTTTTTTAACTAACTTCATTTTTACACCTTTGTAGTCTCCCTGATGATGGAAATAATTAATAAAATTTCCGAAAGCTTGGACAACCTTTTATATATATATATATATATATATATATATATATATATATATATATATATATATATGTATATATATCTATATAGACCAACTCGGCTTCCGTTTCACACTTGGCCCACCAAGGATCCACGTGTTTATACAAAGCATAAAATTAATAGCCCACTCAGCCTCCGCCTCTTTCTCAGGCTAGTTAGCCTCCTCTGTATATGTTACATATGTTTTTTGGGTGTTTATGTAACTTGGCCTCCTTTTGAGCTATTGTGTATTTACTGGGCCTCCTGACAGTGTTGCCAATTTTTCAGTTAATACAAAATCATTATTGTCATTTATATCTCATAGCAGATAATGTAATGTGTTTGATGTTCATATTCCAAATCACGCGGCTTGTTGAAAAGTTTGCTTCATACTCTGAAATGAAATTTATTTCAGTAGTATCGTATAACGAGAATATATAATCTACCTCCGATTCATTATGAAAATATTCAAGGAATAGTTGCTTAGAAGAGTTCCTAAAAATTAAACTAGACAATAAGTATTCCATGATGAAAGCAGTGAACTATATTGGGTATATTGTTTGCTTATTAGTCTTCATTAATAGTTAAAATTCCCGATTCAAATACTAACGTTCCACGATCTTTCACTACGGTTGACCACTCTTATTTCAATTTTTATCGAAATTTACCAAAAATCCAGTTGGTATCTATACATTCAGGAAAATACCAGTAGAGTTCTTGAAACTGACAGATCCGAAGAGTAGGAGATTTAAGCCGGTTCTGGGTCTCCCCCCACCACTATGACGTCACGTGTGACCTTGAATAGTTGCAGGTGTGCAGTGTGTGTGTGTTTGACCTTGAGATTTGACTTTGAGATTTGTCATTGAGTTTTGATATTGGGTTTGGTCGACTTTGAGATTCGACTTGACCTTGAATATGACCTTGAGATTCATAACATTAAGTTTTGATGTTGGGATTGTTTCGGCAACCTCAAGATTTGATCTCGATGTTTGTTTGACCTTGACTAATGTTGTGGTGTAGGCATACATATTCTGTGCAGTCATGACCTTCATGAATCCTTGTACTCTCCAAGCGAGGAGGGCGTTTGTCCTGTGAGAGAGCTAAGAATGAACTGCGATTATTGATGAGTGCGCTGAATGTCAAGAGAATCCCCTCAAATCCATACAGATTGCGCATCGCATCGGACTTGTTGTATGGTGGGGGTATTTCACTGAAATATTCCAGGAGAAGAGTATTTCGAATCAGTGTCTCCTCCAGTGATCTTTTGAAAACAAGTCGGTGAAATGTATTCGTGTGATTGTGGTAAAGATTTCACTCGAAGTGATAATCTACGTCGACATCAACGGGAAACTTGCCAGGGAGGTCCTTCAGTGAAACGAGTTAAATTGAACAATGGCGATGACTCACCACCTGCACCACTCTATACATGTAATTGTTGTAATGTGACATTTCCATATTGTCAAGTCAACTCTCACAATAGAACACTCGCACACAGGACGAATTCATGTGTTCACTTGGGTGGTGGTGTACACCTCATTAAAATGCATTGAAATGTCGCATTTCCAGCTAGATAGTATGTAGTGAGAATATGTATACAGAGTATGCACCTTTTTGCTATGATATCATGTATAAAGTGCTCGCGCTATTGGAAAAACATTAAACTACACAACTCCATCAAGGTCAACATGGAAGTGTTTGGAAGTTATGTCATTCAAACACAGGAATTGACAGACATCAAATCGTTCAATTCTCCCAATCGTATAGCAGATCGATCAACTGATTTGAATGGATTATTCGATGCATTTCGTGACATTATAATTGCCCAAAGTACGGAGTTTGAGGAGCGTGATTCAGGTTTGTAGTTATAATTGTTGCAAATGATGAAAGGTTTAATAAAAGTAATTT